>VDFB02134288.1:0-39071 GCA_007258455.2 Sequoia sempervirens | reverse complement strand
ATAATTTCATCAACAAAAAGTTGGCTACTCATCTTTAAATTGTTTTGTATATCTAGCTCTAGAGTTTCAAGTCTTGATTATAGATGGTGGTTATGTTAGTTGTTCTAGAAAGTTCCATAGTATTAAATTATCGATCAGAGATTATCACCTTGATAGCCCAATGTATGCTATCTCCATGGGTGCAACAAATATTGTTTTGGGAGTACAATGGCTTACTATTTTGGGAACAATTGAGATAAACTTCCAAGAACTATTCATGAGATTTCAATCAAAAGAAAAGATAGTAGAGCTAAGAAGGTTGAAGGTAAATTCCCCATAAATGGTAAGCTCTCATCAAATGCAGAAGCTACTTAAGAAAGGAGTTGATGGATTTGCGAAGTATCTCAATTTAATGCTCCCACCCATCCAAATTTGTAATAAATAATTAATTGTCACTCAGTAGTTTTTGAATATATGCCTAAAGGACCTCCTACTAAGAGAGATCATGATCATTCCATACAACTAGTTATAGGGATCCAACCACCCAACATCAAGCCTTACAAGTACCCACATATACAAAAAATTGAGATAGAAAATATTCTTGAGGAGATGTTAGAGGTAGGAATTATTAGGCATATCATTAGGCATATCCAAAGTGCTTACTCCTTGCCTATGGTGATGGTGCACAAGAAGGATTAAACTTGGAAAATATTTGTAAGATAACATTTAGGACTCACGAGTATCCTTATCAGTTTTTGGTGATGTCATTTAGTCTTACCAATGCACCATCTACATTTCAAATTTTGATTAGTTCCATCTTTAAGAAATTCTTAAGGAAGTTTGTATTAGTGTTCTTTGATGATATATTGATTCATAGTAAGACATGGGAAGAAAATTTGTAGCATGTAGATCAAGTATTACAAGTTCTCAAAGATCATCAACTCTATGTTAAGCCATCCAAGTACACTTTTGGTCTCAATGAGGTGGAGTACTTGGGACACATAGTTTTACATGAAAGAGTAAAGGTGGATCCTAACAAAATTAAGGTTATAATGGAATTTGGCCTATTTCCTATTTCCAAAACCATTAAGAAACTAAGGGGTTTCTTGGGATTGACTAGATACTATAAAAGATTTGTGAAGAATTATGGTTGTATAGCAACACCCCTTACAAATTTATTAAATAAGGTTTATTTTCATTGGAATGAATCCTCTAATGTAGCACTTGAAATGTTGAAGGAGGCTATGTGTACAAATCCAATGCTTGCCACTCCATATTTCACCAAGGATTTTACTATGGAATGTGATGCTTTAGAAAATAGTATAGGAGTAGTTCTCTTACAAGGGGGTCAACCCATTGGTTTTGAGAGTCGTCAATTAAAGGGTAAGAATCAACTGAAACTTATTTATGAGAAGGAAATGCTAGCTACTATTCATGCAATAAAATAATGGAGGCCTTATATATAATGGTTAGATACTTAAATGTTAAGATATATCATGATAGCCTAAAAAAATTTTTGGAACAAAGATTATCTTTTTAAGAGCAAAAAAAATGGGTCACTAAGATGTTTGGATATGATTTTGAGAATGTATATAAGAAAGATAATGGAAATGTTGTGGTAGATGCACTATTGAGGAAAGATGAGAAGGATGATGCTTTATTGTGTTTCATTTCAATATTACAAGAATATTGGGTAGCAGAGGCCAAAGAAAAGTGGTAGAATGATGTTTCTACAAGTAATCTCATTCAACAATTACAGAATGATCCTAGTAGTTTAGATAAGTTTTGTTGGAAGGGAGGTACTTTGTGGTATAAAGAGCACTTGTATATTTGCAGTAATTCGTCTCTCAAACAAATTATTCTCATATAGCTTCATGAGTCTTTGGTTGGTGGTCATTCAGGATTTTTGAAGACATATCATTGGTTCAAGAAAGACTTCTTTTGGGAAGGGATAAAAGGGGATGTTCAAAAGCTTGTGGCAAAATGTTTAGTTTGTCAAAGAAATAAAGGGGAGACAATTAAGACACTTGATCTCTTGCAACCCTTAGTTATTACTAGCCAACATTGGGAAGATGTCTTCATGGACTTCATCACAAGGCTTCCAAGATCTAATGGTAAGAATGTTATCATGGAAGTAGTGGATCACCTCATTAAATATGCACATTTTATTGCATTATCACATAAATTTACAACAAGTACAATTTCAAAATCATTTTTGGAGAATATTCAAAAGCTACATAGTATACCTAAGGTTATTGTTAGTGACCATGATCCTATCTTTACTAGTAACTTTTTGGACAGATTTATTCAAAAGTTTGGGTACTCAATTGGCTCATAATTCTTCATACCATCCTCAATCAAATGGCCAAATGGAGGTTGTTAATAATTCTTTGGAAGGATATCTACGTTGTTTCACTTCAGATAGACAATCTCAATGGGTAGATTGGTTACCACTAGAAGAATGGTGGTATAACACTTATTTCCATAGTGTAGACACGTAAAATATATTGATTGACATTGTGCATTTGATCTCGACTACTAACACCGTTTCTTCCTGAATCATCCATCAGTCTAACCATTTAATCAAATCTCCTTATCTAATTAAATTCATCTATATTCTTCTCTTAATTGAATAAATCATTTTATCTAATTAAGTCAGTCTCTTTTGTTAATTAAATCAATCCATTTGATCTAATTATCCCTATTTAATTAAATAATCAATTTATTTGATTAAATCTCTAAAGTCTATCCATTAAATTAAATAAATTAAAACCTTATTTGATTTAACCTAACACCATCTCTTTTAATTAAATAAATCATAATCCTTATTTAATTAACCTCTTGTCATATTCCTCTCTTATTTGATTTAAATAAATCCATAAATTTGAGTCAAATAGGTCACATCATCTAACCTCTCTCATTAAATTAATTAACCCTTGATTAATTTAATCTCATCTCATGTCTCGTCCTCTAGATAATGCAAGTTGTACATGAAAATAGATTTAACTCATTTATTAATTCTCTATTTTCCTCACATGGCATCTTTTGGAATATTCTCTCAATTTGAATTCAAAAATTCCAAGTCAACATGTACATCCAACAAGGCAATAAATTCATCTTACATGTCCTTTATCTTGAGCCAAGTAGCAATAATTGCATTTTCCTTTCCCTTTTACATGTCATTTCAACAAATTTGAAATTCAAAATTATGCATTTATTGGCACAAACCCCAAATCTTGCACATCCTTCATCCATTCATAGCTTGACAAGTGGCATCATGCCATTGGATGAATGTTAGTCCCACATTCCTCAAATTTGGACATTCATCCATCTTGGAATTCTATAAATAAAGAGTTCATATCCTCATTTGATCATCCACAATCTAGGCAAAGTTACCATGCAATATCTCTTGAATTTCATTCATTATCATTGAGTCATAGCTAGGTTTTTGCAGATTTTGGCTTGGAGTTCTCATTCCTCACCAACAAAGTGGATCAATAATCTTCAACACATCAAGCTGACATCATAGGAATTGGGAAAGGGCCAATTTTCACATCAAATTGGCACCAATTCCCCCATGGGATCATGAGTTTGCACATCTAATTAGGATTTGATCTTTGTTTTATCATCTTCATTGTGTTCTTTGTTATTTTCTTTCCTAGTTTGAAGTTGTAAATGGATTTCATGGGGAATCCTTGTTTTGGCTTGCAATCACTTGTCTAACTTGTTTATTCTTATTGTTTTGCAAGTACCAAGGTTGGGGTTCGCACACATAGTTCATCAAAAATGTCTCCATTTATGGCATTGTATGGATATCATCCTCCTTCCATCACATCATCATTGAAGGTGTCACCAAGGGTTAATGTTGTGGAGGACCACATGCTTCATCAATAACACTTATACTTTCAAGGCAAAGATAATCTATCCATGGCACAAAATTGAATGAAGTAGCAAGCGTCCCAACACCATCGTGAAAGAAGTTTTGAAGTTGGGGATTGGGTTTTCTTGAGATTGCAACCTTATAAGAAAATTTAACTTAAGCAATAGTCAAATAATAATAAGTTGTCTCAACAATATTATGGCCCTTATCAAATCATGCAAGAGATAGGTAGTGTTGCCTACAAGCTTGAATTTCCAACAACAACAAAGATACATCCAATTTTCATGTTTCTTGTTTGAAGTTCAGGTAACTGGGAATAATATCCTTACTTAGACAATATTACCTAAGCTCGATGAAGAAGGAAAAATCATATTGGAACTAGAGTTTATTCTTCAAAAATATGCACAAGGAAGCTAAGGTCCAGAACACTCACTTAGTATCTCATCCAATGGGAGAATTTGCCAATTGAAGATGCAACAAGGGAGGACAAGGGGTTCATTCAAAAGCATCCAAACTTGCTTAGAATTGAGGGCAATGCTTCTTTGAAGAGGGGGCATGCTACACCCTTAATATTAGAGTACATCAAGTTATGAATAGTTGGATTATGGCTATTTTAACTCTTAATTAAGTCATATTATCATTATTATATTATTATTTATTTAATTAGGTCAGCCTATGGCTTATATAGGGTTATCTAAGTTGACCTAGGTGATATCCTAGGCATAAATAAGGTATATATAAGAGCTAGAGAGTCTTATTTATCAACATATTGTGAATTGTGTTCTCATTAGAGATATTTGGAGGTTTTCCCCCTCGAAGTAGCTAGTTATTCTTAGTTATTGTCAAGTATTTGTAGCATATTTCCTATCATATTATTCTATTGTGCAAGTTATTTCATTACATATTATGTTTATTTCACTTTTTACTTTGGATTTTATCCCTACGCATGACAATATATAGATTTATATCACTGCTATAAAATATTTTATCATTATTATTCTCCCTGCTAAAGTTAGCCATCTGCCTTACCATGCCTCTACATTTTTGTTTCATTTGGATATGATGTCAAACCATTGGGATGTTCATATGGTAACTTCATATAGATGAATACCAAGCTATGTGCTTGGAAGTGATCCAATAGAAAGTCCAACCATGTTTGCTAACCTAAATTGAATCACTTCTCGAGTATTGAAGAAATATATATGCACAAATTATCTTTATTAATCATTTTTCTCAAACATCTAGTATAATCTTCCAATGTTCTTCCTATTACCTCCATTTCCTAGAGTACCAATGATCCATATAGAAAGGTGTCATCAACAAACAACTAGTGTGTTAAAGGCACAATATTTTATAATACTATTATTCCATTCCATTGGCCAATTGTAGTTTTTTGGGGTATACCCCTACTAAGTGCATCTACCATTATTACAAATAAAAAGGGAGATAATCCCCTTGTATGATTCCCTTTATACCTTCAAAAAAACCACATCATGAACCATTGATAAGAATTGAATATCTTGGTGTTGAAATTCATGCATAAACCCATTGTAACCATTTCTTATTAACCCATTTTTTTCCATAATTTTCATGAGGAACCACCATCTGACTCTATCATATACTTTACTTACATCAAGTTTCAAGAAAAAAATTTCTTTTAAATTATCTTTTTTGATGGTATGTATTGCCTCTTATGCTATTACTATCCCATTAGTGATATTTCTTCTTGGGACAAAACCACTTTATTATGTCATTATGGTTGTTGGGAAAATCTTTTTAATTCTATTTTCTCTAACTTTCGTTATGACCTTGTATATTTTTTGCAGTGATATTGTTCTATAATTGGTGGAGGAATTACACTCTTCTTTCTTTGAAATAAAATAAATATTGGTGTTGTTCATATCCTTTAGATTTTTCCAATTTTCCTTGATTCTTCAACCACATCACATATATCTTTCTTCATGAAACTTCAACATGTTTGATAAAAAACTGTTAGGAAATTGTTAGATCTTGGGGCTTTGTCCAGATGTAGTTGAAATAGAGCAACTTTCACTTCATCTTCTACAATAGGTTCCACCAAGATATCATTTTTCCTATCTTGTACATTGGTCAGTATATATTTTATGAAACTATTTTGAAGGGGTTTAGATTCTTGTCATGTTAGTAAGTCGTGAAATTATCGAATGCTTTCATTCTATACTTCTTTAATTTATGTTGGATATTTCCTTCATTGTTCTTTATCTAAAATATCCTATTAAATATCCTATTCATTTTTGTTGAATTATGGAAAAAATTGTATTCATGTCGCCTTCTCCAACTAGGTTTTTCTAGATTTAGAGCACCGATAGTATTCTTCTCCTACCAAAATTTTGTTGTATTCCACTAACAAAGATTTTTCATTGACATAATTTGCTTGAAGCATCCCATTTTAATAAATTTTTGGTTTAGTTCTTCCAATTCACCTTCTATTCTTTCCTTCTATTGAATTTTTTTTTTGAAGGTTCTTTTATTCCACAACTTTAGTTTTTCTCTAATAAATTGTAGATTTTTGGTGAAAACGAGCATTTTTTAACCTTCCACAGCTATGGGTTCTATTCACCAATTCCTTAGAAGCTCGTAGATTTCCCTATTACACAACCACATTTTTCAAAATAGAACTAACTTTGTGGTTTTGGTGTTTCCTCCACTAGAACTTTCTAGAATCACAAGAAAATGGTCTAACATAGATATTGGATATATAGATGTTGGATGTGGCAACAATGGGTGATTGAATCCAATTGAGCATGAACAAAAATTGGTCCAACCTTTTTGCAATATTCATAAATCGCTTTCACCTATTATTCCAAGTAAATTTTCTATTTCTTGGTATTATATCCACTAGGCTAGTTCAGTTCACAAAAAATTTGAAGTCTTCTTGGGACTATGATACCCTTTCAATCCCCCCTAATTTTTTAGATCTATCCAATATTACATTGAAATCATCACCAATGATAGTATCCTTCTTGCCTATATTGTTTAATTAATTATATATATTGTTCCATAATATCCTTTTCTTTGTTGGTTTTGTAGGTTTGTATATATTAAAAATAAAAAATTCATAATTTGAACTAAATTTGTGTTCCTTTGTGAGTTTCCAATTGTTATTTATTCTCATTATATTAATTGACACTCTTCCAGTTTTCCACAATATTCCTAATCCACCTGAAGCACTAGATCCTCCTATGAAATGGTCAAACCATCCTTTATAGTGTTTGAGGAATGTATTTGCTTCTCTTGAATCTAACTTTGTTTCTTAGAGAAAAATACAATCGATTAATTGGTGGTTTAATTAGCACTTGATAATGCACCCTTTTTTAGGGATATTAATGCCCCTAAAATTCCAAGTGAGGATCTTCATTGGTTTCCAAGGCAGGTGATTCCTCCCTTGGATCTTAGCATGTAGGTCTTAATGTATTTTTGTTCCTCACACAAAGCCTCCTCTTCCCTTCTTTCTTTATTAGTTTTTCTTCCCTTTTTGTGGCCCTTTTTCTTGTTCCCTTCATTCAATATTTTTGCAGTTGTTTGACCAATGTGTCTTGGGCCCCCCATGTCAATTTCTCCCATCAACTCCTTTTCCTCTATCTTTGATCATTATCAATTCGTTATTTGATTGGTCTCTACATCTTGAATTATCGCCCATTCAGATACTTAATTTTCTATTTTAACCAAACTATTCAGTACCTCAACATATTTTATTTCATTGTTTGAGTCCACTTGATTGGTCAAGTGAGTATCATTCTTCCCTTTAGCCCCTTTGCTTCCTTCATCTATTTTTGGGCTTCTTTTTGGTATCCATTCCATTTTCCAAATTGATGGTGGGCAACGATATGAAATTTAATTGTGTTTTCAAATTTTATACCATCCACAATAAAATTCAGAGTTGTCAATTGTGATTTCTTGATCCCATATGCCAGTAGATGTAATAAGTTTGATTATCTTTGAGATCTCTTTGATTTTAATAGTTTTGATTCTAGCATATATTCTTCATTTTGTATATCTACCTTGATTGTTCTCCCAAGGTTATCTACAATTCTTTTTAGACATTTGCTCGACCAGTATTCAAAGGGTATTTTGTATATGTTGGAATTATGTGCCTCAATCTCACAGGCTAAAACCTCTGAAAGAGAAAAGTCGGTGTGACATTCTCACTATCTAGCTGACTAGCAGTTGTGCAACCTTGTGGAATTCTCACGTCGCCAAGACCTTTTTACTATCTTTCTGACTAGAGCTATCGTTGTGACATGTTGGTCGTTGTGAAAGTTTTTATCTCTTACCGCCTGAGTTGGTGTCTAAAGGTTATCAAGGAGACTCATGGGGACTGATGTTATTAGGGAGACTCTTGGCCAAAATTTTTGCTTCGGTATGAAGTCTTAGCGATGTGAGATGTCTCACCAATTGTTATACACTTGGAGTCATCAGGGTAACATAAGGGTTCGATAAGAACTCTTGGCAACAAATGTTTGTCTCGTCAATGCTTTGGCTGTCGTCGGTATGACTCCTAGCGAAAGGTGGTCTCAGGGTAACATGGAGGCTTCGGTAAGAACTCTCAGTGATGGATGAAGTCTCGCCGATGGTAGGACATTTCAGAGTAACATGGTTGTCTCGGTATGATCTCTTGGCGAATAGTGATAGTCTCGCCGATGGGAATGTTGATGTCTAGGTGACTTTGGAACTTCGGTATGAACTCTCACCGAATAGCGATAGTCTTGCCAAATAGCACTACATGTGATGATCATCGGTATAATGTCTCAGTGATATGGTTATGTTTTGCCGACAACTTGTGAACTTGGTGTAACCTCTTGCCGAAGGTGATGACTCTTGGCGATATCGACGGTTGGACTTTTTGGCATAGGGGAGACACGGTTAGTGTCTCACCGACATCCGAACACAGTTTGAATGCTTTGACCAATTGAAAGACTATCCTACGTGGTTTATCTTCGACCAATTAGAGAAGCAGAATGGGAACCGCTAGCAGTTGGACTGTTGCGGCCGTTACTAAGAGTAAGATCAATAGACCAAGGTCGACATGGATATACTCCGAGATCAACAATGATATTTGGTTCGACGAATGGTTGGATGAATAGTTCAATGAGTGATCAGTGTGAATTCAATTTTGAGAGTATTGTAACTTGAATGTTTTGTACAAGGTTGATCAAGGATTATGTTGTAAATTTGATATCAGAAAGATAAGTCTGATCTCTGTATGTAATTTCCATTACTATAATACAAAGGGGCTTTTCTTGTTGTGGTGGGTTTTTCTCTCGTAAGTTTTTTCCCACGTAAATCTGGTGTTCATCTGTGTATGTTTGTTTCTCTGTTTCTGCTACTTCTTTCAAGTGTATCTTAATTGGACTGTAATTGAAAAATTTAAAAGCACCTCTACATTCTTCCCTGAGGTTTTGACGTTAGGAGAGTTGTTTTCGCACCTTAGCTTTCCTTACAAGTGGTATCAGAGCCTGGCCAGTTGTGTTATCCTTGTGGGTACGTTGGGTTTTTTGTGTCAATTTTGTTTTAGTGGGAGTCTTGTAGAAGTTTGGTAATTTGAATTACAGGTTAAGATGGAAAGCACGTCAAGAAAGATTGAAATTGAGAAATTCAATGGCAGCAATTTTGAGTTGTGGAAACTTAAAATGGAAGATATGTTGGTTGATCATGATCTTTGGATTGATGTGTCTAGAATGAAGCCTACAGGCATGAAGCAAGAGGATTGGGACCTTGCAGATAGAAAATCAAATGGGTTGATAAGGCTCTGTTTAGAATAATTTGTTCTCTTGAATGTTCATGAAGAAAAGACTGCATCTTCCTTATAGAAAAGACTGGCAGCTATTTATCAGGGCAAGTCCTTGATGAATAAATTGTTCTTGAGGAAGAAGCTATACTCTTTGAGAATGCAGGAGGGAGGGTTTGTTGTTGATCATTTGAACGCATTCAACATGTTGATTGCACAGTTAACATCTGTGGGTGTGAAGATTGATGAAGAGGATCGATGTATGTTGTTGGTATGTTCTTTACCATATTCTTGGGATCACCTAGTGATGGCTATTGGGAGTACGAAATCCACTTTTAAGATGGAAGATGTTGTTGCTTCTTTGTTATCAAAAGAGATGAGAAGAAAATCTTCTAAGATGGCAAAGGAGGCTCTTGTTGTTAGAGGCAGATCGAAAGAAAAAGGCAAGAAGAAGGACAAAGTCCAAATCCAAATCAGAAGCAAGATCAAAGTCTCCTAGCAAGAAGTCCAAGGTGAAGTGATGGAATTGCGGGCAACCTAGTCATGTCCGAAAGAATTGTAAAGAGGAGAAAAAGAAGAAGAAGAAGAATTCTTCCGATAATGATTCTTCTCAGAGTGATGCAGACGCCTTCATTGCAGCCTTGGCTACACAAGCATCAGATGATGTCTGTTGATTGATTCTGGAGCATCTTTCCACATGACATCTCATAGAGACTAGTTCACAAAGTATGAAAAATACAATGGTGGAAAGGTGTATTTGGAAAGTGATTCATCTTTGGAAATTGTTGGTCGTGGAAGAGTCAAAATTCAATTCCCTGATGGAAGAGTGAAGGGAATCAATGATGTAATGCATATACCATGTCTGGCTCAAAATTTACTTTCTGTTAGTAAGTTGAATGATATTTGAGTGCAAGTCACATTCTTTGGAAATGGCTGCAAGATGACTAGAGGCTCAATGGTGCTAGCAAGGGGTGCTCATGTTGGTACCTTGTATATGTTAGATGCACATGTTGTTCAATGCAATAGTGTCTTTGTAAAGTCACAGAAAGCTACTCATGGAGAAAAGATGGTAAAAATTCCTAATAGTGTAAACTTTATGGAAGTTAAACTTCCAGCAGAAAAGACTATGCTCTGGCATCATAGGCTAGGCCACATTGGAGAGAAAAGGTTTAAAAACCTTAAAAAATAAAAACCTGGTTGAAGGGCTTGATGACTGTAACCTTGAATTTGAATTTTGTGAACATTTTATATATGGTAAACAACATCGTGTTTCATTTTATTTCAGTCCTCACAAATCTTCCGGTTTGCTTGATTATATACATTATGATGTTTTTGGTCGAGTGAATGTTCCTTCTTTGTCTAATTCAAGGTATTGTGTATCGTTTATTGATGATTATTCAAGAAGGGCATTTGTCTATTTTTTGAAAAGTAAATCAGAAGTGTTTAGTCAGTTTAAGGAATTTAAAAACCTTGCAGAAAATCAGACTGGAAGGAAAATAAAATGTTTAAGGACTGATAATGGCGGTGAATTTTGTTCTGATGAATTTGAGAGGTACTATAAAGATCATGGGATTAAAATACATAAAACTACACCTTACACTCCGCAGCAAAATGGAATTGTAGAAAGGTTCAACAAGACTATGATGGAAAGAGCATGAAGTATGTTGAGCAGTGCTGGCTTGGAGGAGAAGTTATGGGCTAAGGCGGTTGCTACAACATGTTACTTGATAAATTGTTCTCCTAATTCTGCTCTTGTTGAGAAAACACCTTTGAAAGCATGGTCTAGAAAGAAGCCCTCTCTGAGACACATTCGAGTCTTTGGCTGTGAGGCATATGCTCATGTGTCATATGAGAAAATATCTAAATTGGAGAACAAGGTTGTCAAATGTATTTTTATTGGTTATAGTGCTAGCATAAAAGGATACAAGCTTTGGAGTCCTGATACGGAGAAGGTTCTATACAACAAAAGTGTTATCTTTCATGAGCTAAAGCCTTCTACCTTGGATCTACAGCCAAAGACAAAATCATAAAACAAAAAGAATGTAGTTGAAATTCCTCCAACACCAGATAAAGAGGAATTGAAAATTCAAAATGTACCTGAAACTGAGGAAAGCTCAAGTAATTCTGAGAGTTCTGATGAAGAACAACAACCTTAGCCTCAGCAAGTGAGGAGGTCAACTCGTGAAAGAAAGCAACTTGATAGGTATGGGTTTTCTTTGATAGATTCTACTTGTGCCTATGCTTTAATTTCTAGCACTGATGAGCCTAGGACTGTGAAAGAGGCATTTAGAATTTCTAATTCACACTCTTGGTTGGAATCCATGAATGAAGAAATGGCATCATTAGAAAATAATGATACTTGGAGTTTGGTGCCCTTGCTTGAACGTAGAAAAGTTGTGGGCTACAAATGGGAATTTAAAAAGAAAATAGGTCTGGATGGCAGTGCGGAAAAGTATAAGGCAAGGTTGGTTGCGAAGGGTTATTCCCAAGTAGAGGGAATCGATAATGGGGAAATTTTTTCTCCTGTAGCTAAGCTGACATCTATCAGATTCATTTTGTCACTTGCAGCAACATATGACTTAGAGGTTGAACAGATGGATGTGAAGACATTCTTAATGGTGATCTTAAAGAAGAAATTTATATGTCCCAGCTTGAGCACTTTGTGGAGAAAGGTAAAGAAAAACTAGTTTGCAAGTTGAAAAAATCTCTGTATGGATTAAAATAGTCTCCTAGAATGTGGTACTAGAAGTTTGACACTTTTGTTTTGTCATTGGGATTTGTAAGATCAAAATCTGATCATTGTGTGTATTACAAAGCTGAAAGTGATCAAGTTCTTATTTCTCTCTATGTTGATGATATGTTGTTCATAGGCAATAGTAAGTTAATGATTTCTGATCTTAAGTCTCAGTTGTCTGCAAAGTTCGAAATGAAAGATCTTGGTGCAACTAGGTATATTCTAGGAATGGAAATAACCAGGGACAGGAATAGTAGAAAACTTTGGCTCAATCAAAGTAAGTATATCAAGACTGTTCTAGAGAGATTTTGCATGAATGATTGTAAGTAGCTAGTTGTTCCAATTTTGCAGGGAACGAAGCTATCTGTTGAAGACTGTCCAAAATATCCTATTGAGATGGAGGACATGACCAGTGTACCTTATGCTAGTGCGATTGGCAGTCTAATGTATGTAATGGTCTGTAGAAGGCTAGACATTTCCCAAGCAATGGGAGTACTTATTCATTTTATGGCTAATCCTAGAAGAACACATTGGGATGTTGTGAAAAGAGTATTCAGATATTTGAAGGGAACTTCAGAATATGCATTGTGTTACCATGGAAATTTGGTTGAATCATAGAGGACTCTTAGTATTCGAAGCTATGTGGATTCTAATTGGGCAGGGGACATTGATAGCAGAAGATCCACCAGTGGATATATTTTCATGTTGAATGGTGGTGCAGTGAGTTGGATGAGTAAGCAGCAGGCTGTAGTCACTTTGTCCACTATGGAGGCGAAATACATGGTAGCAACACATGCCTATAAAGAAGCAATTTGGTTAAAACGTTTGTGTTTTAACATTGGTTTTGATGCAGGGAAAATAACAATTTACTGTGACAGTCAGAGTGCTATTTGTTTGGAAAAGAATCCTACTTTCCATGCCGAGATGAAACATATAGATGTACAGTATCATTTTGTACGAGATATGGTGGAGGATGGAAATGTCTCTTTAGAAAAAGTGGATACTCTAGAGAATGTTGTAGATGCATTGACGAAGCCAGTGAGCATAAACAAGTTCAGGTGGTGTGCCATTTTGATGGGCCTTAGTTCCCATGAGTTTCAGTAGTTTTGTTGTGTTCTAGAGGTGCATGTGTGATCTTCATCAAGTGGGAGATTGTTGGAATTATGTGCCTCAATCTCACAGGTTGAAACCTCTTAAAGAGAAAAGTCGGTGTGACATTCTCACTATCTGGCCTACTATCAATTGTGCAACCTTGTGGAATTCTCAATTCGCCAAGACCTTGTTACTGTCTTTCTGACTAGAGCTATCGTTGTGACATGTTGGTCACTGTGAAATTTTCTATCTCTTATCGCCCAAGCTGATCTCTTACCGATGAGTTGGTGTCTAAAGGTTATCGGGGAGACTCATGGGGACTGATGTTATTTGGGAGACTCTTGGCCAAAATTTTTGCTTTGGTATGAAGTCTTAGCGATGTGAGATGTCTCACCAATAGTTATACACTTGGAGTCATTGGGGTAACATAAGGGTTCATTAAGAACTCTTGGCGATAGATGTTTTTCTCGCTGATGCTTTGGCTATCGCTGGTATGACTCCTGGTGAAAGGTGGTCTCGGGGTAACATGGAGGCTTCAGTAAGAACTCTCAACGATGGATGAATTCTCGCCAATGGTAGGACATTTTGGAGTAACATGGTTGTCTCAGTATGATCTCTTGGCGAATAGCGATAGTCTCACCGATGGGAATGCTAATGTCTAAGTGACTTTGGAACTTCGGTATGACCTCTCGCCGAATAGCAATAGTCTTGCCGAATAGTGCTACATGTGATGACCATTGGTATGATGTCTCAGCGATATGGTTATGTTTTGTCGACAGCTTGTGAACTCAATGTAACCTCTTGTCGAAAGTGATGACTCTTGGCGATATCAATGGTTGGGCTTTGTGGCATCGGGGAGACACGGTTAGTGTCTCACCGACATGCGAACACAGTTTGAATGCTTTGACCGATTGAAAGACTATCCTACATGGTTTTTCTTCGACCAATCAGAAAAGCAGAATGGGAACTGCTAGCAGTTGGACTGTTTCGGTCGTTACTGAGAGGAAGATCAACAGACTAGGGTCGACATGGATATACTCTGAGATCGAAGATGATGTTTGGTTCGACGAAAGGTTGGATGAACAGTTCGATGAGTGATCAGTGTGAATTCAATTATGAGAGTATTGTAACTTGAATGTTTTATACAAGGTTGATCAAGGATTATGTTGTTGTAAATTTGACATCAGAAAGATAAGTCCGATCTATGTATGTAATTTCCATTACTGTAATACAAAGGGGATTTTCTTGGTGTGGTGGGTTTTTCTCCCGTAAGGGTTTTCCCACGTAAATCTAGTGTTCATTTGTGTATGTTTGTTTCTCTGTTTCTGCTATTTCTTTCAAGTGTATCTTAATTGGACTATAATTGAAAAATTTAAAAGCACCTCTACATTCTTCCCTGAGGTTTTGACGTTAGGAGAGTTGTTTCCGCACCTTAGCTTTCCTTACAGTATATCTATTCTAGGGTAATTTTATATTACATACACAAAAATAGAATCAAATTTGGGTAAAATCATATATCATAAAAAATGTCCTATTTTTCATTTTTGAGACCTCAAAAAGTAAAAATTACCAATTGATGACAAATTGTCACTAAAACTTTATTACTTTATTTTTGGATGATTATTCATTTTCCAAACTACATATAAATAGATGAAATGCATATATATTAGATTTTGTGTTGTAAATCATTACAGTCGAGAGAACAACATTTCTTTAAGGTATAGGTGTTTATTTGAATTGACCACGTGTCCAATTTGTTGATTTATACACATTTAACAAAGCAAAAACAAACTAAAATTCTAGAAGCAAGCTAATAATGTCATATAACTTAGAATAAAATCCTATTAGCCTTAGTTATATCATGAAGAAATACTATTTTAGTTTAAATGTGATGATAAGAAAGGAACCACAACTATAAAATCACCAAATGAACATATGAAGAGGAAACCCACAATATAACTTATGAATTAATGTAATTTCCAAATACTTACAAAAATTATAGCTAAATAAATTGTGCACGCCACTTCCAAAACACTAAAGATATATCTAGATACCAATTATTAATTTAGTCTTATTATTTTTAAAAGATTAAAAAATTTCAAACTAACTCTTTAATATGAAAAGTTATACCATAGACCCATAGAACCCAAAAGGCCTTAGAATGCCAAGCATAATCTATAAGTAAGACATATTGATTTCAAAGAAAGTAATAGGCTTGAAGGCCCTATAAAGTAGAGTAGAAAGCTAATGAAACTAAATATATGTGAAGTTCATCTAACTAGGTCCTTTAAAAATTATAAATATCCAATCACTAATTTAAAATATAAAATAGTTGAAGTGTAATCCATTATACAAATTAATTTTGATTATAGCTTTATTCTAAATAAGAAAATATTTTTTTAAAGTTGTTTATAGTGTATCATTATATTGTACATTTGAAGAATATTTATTGGAGTATGTTTTGATTAGATAATTCATACTTTTCAATTTATTTAAGAATGGGATAGTCTTCCTTATCAACCTAACTCTAATCTACTTTAAGTTAATTTTTCTTTATATTTGTATTTGAATAACTAGTTTAGATTAAAATAGTATACTCCCTGATGTTGTATGAAGCATGACGAGGTTCATCTACATCAAATGTAACATAAATTAAAAGACCCTTCTCTTCGTACTCATAAAATAATATGAAAATTAAATATTACATATGGGTAAGTGCATGGAAATAACAAATCAAAAAGAGGTCAAAAGTTACCATTTTTTTGTTAAAATTGACAAAAATTAAACTTTAGCAAGTAATTTGGATTAACTATGCTCAAATTTTGGGGAAGAAATAGGAGAATTTTTTGAAAAAAAAATGGCAAATGAGCTCTGCAACGGTCATGGAGGAAAGCAACGGTCGGATGAACTCAGGCGTGGGGGAAGAGGACATGAGGGACCCAGAGGGAACAGGAGAGGGAATTTCGAGCATGTTTGGAAAAAAGAAAGATGGGACCGCCCCCAGAATAAAGCACAGAATGGTCGCTTTCAAGAGGACCAGGTTCATGGGAATATCTGCATGAATAGAGGTGAAAGTCCTTCTCGAGGACGGTGAAAGAACAAACAGTATAGAAATGAAGCTTTTCGCAGACCACGGCAACAGAATGACGGTAAAAGAGGGTATTTTGATCTTCCCTGGTTGGGCAGATAGGGTCCTAGAAGAAACCCTAATCATAGAAATGGGAAAGGCGGAATGGTTTGGCAAAAAAAGTCACCCTTCAAGGAATGGGAGGAAGAATGGGAAGAACCCTCATATGGGGTTAGGGGACACCATGGTATACTTTCGTTCAATGAATCAAAACGTGGAAGAACCAAAATAGTAATTAGCTGTTTGAAATTGCAAGCAGAAGTTTTGCAATTAGAACAACTCGGCTTGCTTGGGAAATGGTATGGAATGGATCTAAACTGGGACTATCTGGTTAAGTGGTGGAAAGAACGTTGGGGCTCTGAGTTGCAGTTTAAAATGCTCCAAAATGACTTCTTCCTGGTAATATTTCCCTCCAGGAAAATAAGAGATGAAATAGTTAAAGGTGTCTAGGTTCTAGACAGGTGCGGTTTTTATTTAAGGCAATGGATAGTGGGTTTTGACCTGGCTAATCATGTGATGGAAACTTTACAAGATTGGTACAGTTTACCCAATCTTCCTCAGGAATATTGGGCCTCATCCATACTAGAGGAAATAGGTAATCAATTGGGCACATTCGCATGTGCAAAGGAAAGGAAGACGACAAAGAAAAATCAAACTTATGTGCGCATATGTGTGGAGAATAAACCAATAGGAAAATATGGAGTGAGATTGAACTTTTAACAGATTACGGAAGCTACGTTCAAAAGTTGGAGTGTGATTCCCTAATGCGCAACAATTTGGTGCAATCTTTGGGCTGAAGGAAATCCAGCGAAGAGGCAGGGAAATCTAGCTCTCTGGATGTCCCAGTGGAGCCCCCCAAAATGTCAGTCAGAACTTTCACTGAAACCATAAACCCTCATTCCTCTCCTAAGGAAGGGGTTTCAAAACCGCAGCCTAAGAAGATGAGGGTCTCTACAAAAAGGGGCTTGGACAATGGGCAACCTTTGATGGACGTTTCTCAGAATGGCTCACCAAGTCCATTACTAGAGGACATAACAATCGAGAGGGAGGAGTTTCAGGAGGAAAAGGAGGATCAACTTGTGGATTTAGATGAGAAAATCTTTGAGACTCTAGAACTTTTGGGGGACAGATGCTAGAACGTGGAGTTGGATTATTTGATAGAAGTGGAGAGGGAATTGGTGGAACTAGCGATGGCGGCTAAAGCAAAGTATGGAGCGTCGGAGGTAGGGTATGACTTTGAAGGTTTAGAGGAAATATTGGAGGCAGAAGGGGAAGAAACGGTAGAACTGTTAAGCCCACAATTAGGAAAGAAGAGAAAGATGAAAGGAATTATTGGCGGCCAAATAGATTAGGAATTCACAGAAGGGATCTACCCAAACTTACACTGGACTATGGAGAACAAAAAAAGCAGGGCAAAATCCCTAACTAAGAAAAGAGAAAATGGGATGGGGAAGCTAGTGGGCAGCAGAAGATTGACTCAACAATTAAAGTAGGGAAGGGTGGTGCCCTTCCTGAACAACAATGAAAATATTAACATGGAATGTCAGGGGCTTAAATGCCCCTAACAAATGGAGCCTCATTAGGCACCACGTAGAAGTGAGTCAAGTAGAAATCTGTCTTCTTCAAGAAACAAAATTAGATGGACCAGACCTGGAGAATTTTGGCAAAAAGTTGAGGACATGGAAATGGATAGGGGTGGAACCAGAGGGTGCTTTGGGAGGCCTAATAATTATTTGGAAACCTCAGTCAGTCCTAATAGAGACTTTTAACTCGAGTCGACATTGGATGGTGTGTAAGGTAAGGAGTCTGATCTCAAACTTACATTTTAATTTGATAAATTTTTATGGCCCCTCCTTGAGTATTTAGAAAAAAGATGGTTTGACTGGAACTAGATGGGGTTCTAAGGGGACTAAATCAGGGTTTTAGTATAATTGGAGGAGATTTTAATGCAATTATTAGGCAATAAGATAAGAAAGGTGGCCCAGGGAAAGTCCTGTAGTCCCAATCAAACTTTTGTAGTTTTGTGGATAGAAACTCTCTATTGGAAATCCCTATTGGCAATGGATGCTTCACATGGACGAACCGTAGAAAAGGGTTTGGTAGGATAGCGAAAAAACTAGATAGATTCTTTTTCAAAGGAAATTTGAGTTTTTTTCCTTTTACTCACGAGAGCAAGATAAACTTTTGGAATGGGTCTGATCATTTTCCAGTTCAACTCCAAATAGTTGGGGAGAAGGGGCCAATCTGATGCCCATTTAAATTTGAAATGATGTGGTTTAAGGACCCTCATGTTATGGAATTGATAGAACAATGGTGGAAGGAATGCTCTATGGGGGGATCAAGCTTGTTTAATGTGGTTACAAAGTTAAAATACGTGAAGCAATAGCTCAAACAATGGAATAAACTGAGCTTTACGAACATCTTTAAAGAGAAATTGCAAACGGAGCAAGAACTGGACAGTCTAGCTGAAGAAATAATCAATAATGGGATGGACGAAACCTGCTACATGAAAGAACAAGCCCTCTCTAACAAACTCAATGATATCCTGGCTAAAGAAGAGGTTTTTTGGAGACAAAAATCCAGGGAGGTATGGCTGAAGAAAGGGGATCACAATTCAAAATTCTTTCACAACTCCACAAAAGCTAGGAGGGAATTTAACAAAATATATTGCTTGAAAGGTGGGGATGGCCGCCTAGTGGAAGATTTGGGGGAAATCAGAGAATCTGTCATCTCATATTTTTAGAACTTTCTTAATGATTGGGAAGGTTCAAATTTGGAAGCACAGATAGCTTCCTTGCACTCCATCCCGAAGTTAATTTCTTATGCTCAAATAAGGGCTCTAAATGTTAAATTCTTAGAAGCTGAAGTGAAAGAGGGAGTCTTTGAGATGCAGCCAAAGAAGGCTCCTGGGCCGGATGGATTTCTAGCAACATTCTTCTAGAAATGTTGGAATTTTTTGGGAAAGGATGTATGGGAAGCTCTAGAAGACTCTAGGAGTAACATAAGATTTTTAAAGGAAGCAAACAACACTTTAATTGCTCTCATCCCGAAGAAAGAAAAGCCAGACTCATGGGAAGGCTTTCATCCAATATCATTGTGTAACATGATCTATAAGATATTGGCCAAAGTATTAGCCAATATACTGAAGAAGATTCTTCCCACTATTATATCTGAGGAACAAACAGGCTTCGTCCCTGGAAGATCAATATTGGATGGGGTGATAATTGCTCAAGAAGTTATTCATTCAATCCAAAAATTGAAGAAATCAGAAATGCTATTGAAATTGGACATTAGGAAAGCCTATGACATAGTGAATTGGAGATTTCTCTTCAAGGTAATGGAAGCCTTTGGCTTCCAAAAGGATTGGCTAGATTGGATCTTTGGGTGGGTGTCAAGTTCGCGCTTCTCTATGTCGGTTAAGGGTTCCCCAGAGGGATACTTTTTTGCCTCAAGAGGTCTGAGACAAGGGGACCCTTTGTCCCCTTTCTTGTTCATTATAATGGTTGAAGCCCTAGGGAGGTCGCTCGACAATGCAAGGAGGTCTGAATGGATTGAGGGATTGCAAGTAACTAGTAGCCTACCCAATATCACGCATCAGCAGTTTGCGAACGACACAATGTTGTTTGGTGTTGCTTCAGCAATGGAAGCTCAGAGATTAAAAAGCATGCTAGAAGACTATTTTCAGGCTTCTAGGCAGGAGGTGAGTAAGGTTAAATCTGAGGTCTTCTTCTTTAACTCAAATTGTCCCTGTGAACTTCAAATTTTGTGGATTTTAGGATTCAAGAGGGGTCATCTGCCTTGCAAATATCTGGGACTCCCATTGGACAAGGGCACTAAAAGCAATAGTGATTGGAGCACTGTAGTGGCTCATTGTAAGGATCGAATATCCTCATGGAAAAATAGGTGGTTGTCTTGGGCAGGGAGGCTAACTATGTTGAAATCTATCCTTTTAGCACTTCCCATATATATGATGTCCTACTTGCAGCTTTCAATAGGTGTAAGCAAAGATCTTAATAGGGTAATGAAGGACTTTTTCTAGAAAGGCACTTCAGAACAAAAGAAAATCCCTCTTATAAAATGGCAGAAGGTTTGTGAGAAGCAGGAGAGAGATGGTGTTGGTTTGAGGAACGTTCTCCGACAAAACAAGGCATTAGGGGAAAAATTAGCTTGGACTATCCATTCATGTCCTGACCTCAAATGGGTGAAGATTGTCAGAGCAAAATATTTGGAAGCAGACCCTTATTGCTTCCCAGTAGCAAAATCCTTGCCAAACGGGTCCCGAATATGGAATTTCATTAAAAATTGTAGAGATCTTAACACAGACTTTCTCACTTGGGAAGTAAAGGATGGAAAAGAGGCTACGTTCTGGGAAGATTCCTGGGAAGGTCACCCAGTCTGGCAGACAATCCAGATAAAAAAAAAAAAAAACCTTGCGTATCAAAAAAAAAAACTATGCTCAAATTTTTTATGATGTGATCAAAACAAGAATACTAACGCTCAAAATCTAATTTCTAAACTACTTTTTTTAATGGTGGAGATTAAAAGGGACATATTCTAAGAGCACACAAAGTGGCCATATTTTTTATCCAAAGATATAATATAGTTTCATAAATGTTCTGGATCTTATTTGCTTTAATTCTAAATTATTTTGCAAATCCATTCAATGAAAAGTTAGCTAAGATCATGTATTAATAAAAAAAATAAAAAATCTAAATTTAATGTATATAATTTTTTTTACTGTTTTTCAAAGTGAATAGATCCTAAAAACAAAAATGAAGTGCACTCCCTCCAGAAAAATAATAATAATATCTAATTTTCAATGTGTAGAGAATGTGAAAGTATATATTTTTCAAATTTGAAAGAATGTATCAATAATTTTTTTTTAAATATGTTTTTGGTCAAAAATGAAGGCACTACTAAAAATAATTAGAGATCAAGACCCTAATACATTCATATTTGAAAATTTATGGTTAGAAAACTAAGACTAAAGTTTAGATCATAGTGATATTTTTTTAGAATTTTATCCTAAAATGCATGAACTTGATAGAGAGCCACTCAACATCTGTTTGTTTTTTATATACCTTCTGTAAAATATGTTTTTGATTTACGATATTAAAATAAAAATCAAACATTGATTGTCCAATTTATCCTTTTATTTTGACCTTCAATTTAATGCACAAATTAAATACCACATATATTGAGATTTGAACTCAACACCTATCTAGGAGCTTATAACATGGCATTGCCACTAAACCAAGAACCCATCAACATTAAATACCACAATTACTATGGTGAATGTTAACATATATACATTATAAATCTAATAGTTGATCTTTCGTAAGGCTTCCCAATATGGGATCCACATGAAAGTGATATCCACAAATTGTAAATATTTGGAATGTCCTTGCTACCATTTGAATGCAATTTCCAATTCTATAATATAAAGTTATGAAATCAACAATGCTTCTAAATGAATTTGAATGTTTGATATTCATCCTTCCTAAATAAATTGAATGCATTCCTTCATATCTTTTAAAAATGAAAAGAAAAAAGTATAATTATATTTATCTATTAAAATATATTTATAATTAATTTATATGAATTAATTTATTATAAAATCTTCTATTTATATGTTATTTATTTTCTATCTTCATTAAATTACAAATTATTATATTAAAAATAAATTAAACCTAAAAAATAAAAATCAATCAATAAAATTAACTTCTCTATACTTTTGATATTCTCCAATTTCTTGTAACGCATTTTCAGAAGATAATAAAAAGAAAATCTACTCTACTTGTACCCAAAAAAATATTAAAAAAAAACACAGTCGATCCGAAACGTCGACTTCCCGAACAAAGAACAGCTATTCAATAATTACGATCTTCAACGGTATAATGCATCTACGGTCACAATGACACCACGCTGGCAATCTGTGACCGGCTAAGTCAACGAATCAAGTAGCGATCATGACCGTTGCAGTGTACACGTGCATACCTGACAGAAATTTCAAAATTTGTAATTTCACGTCAGTTGACAACGAGCCGGGGTTCAAATTTTCTGGCAAAGGGTTTGAGCCAGAATAGCTATTCAGGCAAATTAATTGGAGGCAGAGGAAGAAAATGGCCGGCTCTGCAAGAGCTGCGAAGAAAAGGAAGAGCTCCAGAGTCCAACAAGCCCAGGCAAGCATTTTCCGACAAAACAATTTCTCCCATAGTTGTGCAAAAAACTGGTAAATCAAAGCAAAGAAGACGGCATTTGAAGCAAAATCAGTAGCAAAACCGTCCGGCAGCTATTCCAAGGTAAGACGTGCATTCATTTCTTTATATTCAAATTTCGACGCTATTTTTATTTTTAACTTCAAATTCTGCCTTAATTTTGTTTTTTATGACGTGAATTTATTGTCGGAATGATTTTTCAGATGGTTGTGGAAGCCATAACTGCGCTGAAGTAGAGTCCTGCCGCTGCTCTCACGCCCGTCAAGCGTTCGAATCCCGCCGCGCCTACAGGAAAATATCTGCTATTGGTTTCTGTGGAGAAGAAGAGCGCGAACAAGAAACGTGGCAGAAAATAATTGCGAAGCAAGCAATCATTTGAGGCGCGGCCCGCATTATTTCATTTGCATACGCTTTTTTCATTTAGGATTTTCTGAAGTTCTGGTTCACGGTGCAAAACATTTTTGGGACCACTTGAAGAGGAGAATAAACTGAATTCAGATCATTTTTTCTGTAGGAGATTCTTTTGATGGATTAGTATAGATTTTTGATATGTATACCTAGATGGATAAAGTATAGGATAGATTTGTGATCATGGATTTGTCTTATGTGTTTTTTGGATTCATCTTTATAAATTTTATTTATCTAATATATAGTTTTTTTTTGTTCTATCTCTTTTTTTAATTTGGTATTTATAAATTTGTATCACTCTATTCAAAGTTGCGGACATTAGTTTATTGATCAATGTGAAAACGGCAAATACATGTTTTAGTTCATTGTTAAAGTTTTCCTTCTTCATGCTCTCTCATGTCCAACCTAATCCAATCATGAAAGTAAAAGTGTGGATGAAATCTACCTTCAATTGATTCTAGAAGATGAGTTCTCAGTGTAATTCCTTTTGCTCATACTAAAGGAGCATGAGGTCACCCAAGGTATTTGCAAACTTGTGCACTCAAATAGAGGAGGGGCAGTTAGACATAAGTAGACCCCAAATTCCTTCTAACATTATGACCTATGTTATCTTAAGATGTTGCGTCATACGCTTGCAAATTGTGATATCCAAAATTATTTATTATTTTTATTATATAATGTTGCCATATGAAATAGAGTGTCCCACTTGAGGTGGCACTTTCTGCCATGCATTATCATGTCATCTGTAAGAATATATAATGCCATGTAAGAAGTGTAAAAGAATCTATGCCATTGTAAGATTTGAGAGATTTTGTAACATATATAAGAGCATGTAAAATGGAGTTACAAGGTGGATAAAAAAGTCATGAAATTGTTTGATCAACTTATGACACATAAGAATGATGTGTCACATAACATCTTTGAAAAGCGATAAGGAGTTCAAAGTGGAACACCTTATTTGGTGGGTGGTTATGACATGGTTAAATGCTAGGAGATTTTCATTGTAATTTTAGCATGTTGACCCATCATGGAGGATGGGCAATGGAATCTTTTTTAGGGGTTTGGGTGCCACATTTAGCCCATGATATTCTTCTCATAGATTTGAGAAACCATTTATGGTTTCTTCTTTAGGCTTAGCTATAAATTAGATGCTTAGGATGGAGATTGTAGATGTGTGATTTTTTAAGGCACTATGTTGTTGAAACATCTTCAAATAAATTTGATGTATGATGAGTGAGATAGAGTTTGATATTGTATTGTAACCATATTTTGATTATGAAATATAATTTATCGAGGCTCATTTATTACCGAGTTAAATTCTTAAAAGGGTTTTACCAAGTTGTACACTATGTTATGTTTATTTAATGTGTTACGTGTCTTTCTATTTTATTGCATGTGTGGTGTGACTATTTGAAATTGTCACATTGTGTCTTTACAAGTCAGTTTTATTGTCCCTGTAGATTAAGTATAGTAAGTTTCATCTAGCTTCCTTTCATTTGGTAGTAGAGCCTAGCAAGTTTGTAAGATCCTAGATTAGAGAAAAGGATATTTTGTTACTATTAATCAAGTGGTTTGAATGATAAATGCACATAGGAAAGATGTTGTTTTAAGAAATATAGCGAGCACGTCATAGTTGAAGTTGGATAGATTCAATGATATAAATTTTGAGCTATAAAATCTTAAATATCAAGGATCTACTCGAAGATTGAGATATATGGGTTGAAGTATCTAGAATCAAGACTATGTTTATGAATGATGAAGTGACAAGATGGTGTTTAACCAAAATAGGCCTTGTTTGGAAGAATGAGTTCTCCTAAATATTTCAATAGAAACCACCATGAATAATCTTTAAAAGAATTGGTAGCCTATACAATGCTAAATCCTTGGTAAGCAAGTTTTTTTCTAAAGAATAACTTGTGTTCTTTGAGGATGAGTGATGGAGACTTAGTTTAAAGCACTTAAATGCTTTTGACATCATTGTGAGTTACTTGTACTCCATATACTTGCAAATGATGATGAGGATTGTTGTATCAATTTGTTGTTTTCTTTCCTAGACTTGTGGGATAACCTAATGACTATAATTGGTAGTATTACCACAAATTTGGGAAAATAATCTTCAATCAAACAAATGACAAGGATATTAAGAACCTTAAGATTATATTATTGAAATTTATTATAGCAATATAATTAACAACTATTACAAAAGAATGTGAAATCATACATATAATTTCCATAGACATGAGACATGAGGATTTACATGGGAAACCCTCATGGGAAAAAACCACCAACAAAAATAGTTAACTAACAATTATATTAATCTAGAAACAAGCTTTGAATACAATTAGTCTCCTCACACCTTACTTGATCTATAATATATAATGTACAACCTCAAAAAACATGCTTTATAGCATCACAATATAATCAAGCAACTTTACATCAATCTATTTCATCTACATTGTGGACTAAGTGTAAACTTGAGTCATTCTCTTATAATTCCACCTATCACAACACTCTAACCACTCATAAAAAACCGACCATCACACAAACATAACTAGACCGTACCATAACATATTATTGTCATACATGTCACCCAAACATGACTTCTTTTAATTGATAATCAATGTTTCTAAGTAGATAATCTCATAATAACTTAGTAAATGGTTATTGATAAAACACACTTGAAAGTGAACCATGTCTTGCTGCATTAGGACTAAGACCAAACCATGGCTTATGATAACAAAAATAATCTTCCTAATAGCTTATAGTAGCTCACAACACCTCCTAGAACATATGCCTATCTTCAATTGTCATTGATGTATGTCAACAATGCCACATATGCACCTATATTTTATACATACTCCAACAACTTACTTAGGTCATGTTGCATAGTAACCAATCCTTTAACAAACCTCACATGATTATTTTCATAGCAACACTAGGATTAAGACACATCCATGTCAAAATACATTTAGTCCATCTCCACCATAATCTTACTACACAAATATTCTAACATTATTTTACTAGTCTTCAATCAAATTATCAAATGATTTACTAGTTTCAAAGTGAAGCATATCTTCCTATACTACAACCAAGACTAAACCATGGCTTGTGATAACAAAATAAATCTTATTGATAGCTTGAAGATCCTCATAACACCTCTTAGAACATATACATATCTTCAATCATTACCAACACACTCCAACAATGTAACATGTGCACCTACATTGCCATACATACTCCAACAACTTACTTAAGTCATGATGCATCGACCAATTCTTCACCAAACCTCATGTGATTAATGCCATAATAACACTGGGTTATAAGACACACCCATGTCAAACTATAAAATCTAACTACATAATCTTGCTACATAGATTTCTAACACTATTTATACTACTTTGCAATAAAAATTTCAAATAAGAACTCAAATAGTCCCAATATCTTCACTCACCCATTAACTCTCTATGGATGAGTAATACACCAAAGTTCTAACATTACTCTCTATGGATGAGTAATAAACCAAAGTTCTAACATTCTCACATGGGGTAAAAGTTTAGAATTGTGTCATGTACTTTTTTAAAGGAAACAACCAAATTCATCATGGTGGAACTTTGTGTAAAAAGAGGAGTGGCTCTATTAGAGGGCATGCTCTAGAAAGAAAACTTTGTTCAAGAATATGATTTACCTCATTATGCACACTATTTTGGAGGCTTGGTGTTGAGAGAGATCAAAGATGTCTTAAACAAGGATGGCACGTGGAGCTGTCATAATTTCAATTTGTGGTACTCAAAAATTAGTAGCAAGGTTTATACCTTTATTTATTGGTTTATCTCTATTGGCACAGTAGTACAAAGAAGATGTGCACATAAAGGCTTCATTTACCTTAAGGCAATTCAATTGGCAGGTATATAGCCACAACCTTTGCCAACATTCTGTTTGGGAGTTTTGGAACAGGGCGTGGACATCCATCCAACATAAAGAATGTTTGTGTATTCATCCCAGTTGTTGTAAAATTGAATGCTAAGAGCAGTGGGGTGGATAACATGTAATTTCAGCTTGTTTTAGTGTATTTTTATTGCAGCTATATATTGGACTTGGTTTTGCTTTATCTTGGGGCATATAACCTATAATTTTAGCTTGTCTTAGTGTATTTTTACTACTTTTGTATTTGGCTACCAATCATGTCTACTGATTTGCTAGCTTGAACTTGTAATATTTGAATTTTTTTATTAATAAAATCTTTCTTCCAATAGAAAAAAGTGACATTTATGTTTTGAATTTTAAAATGATATAAACTAACGAATTGCATAACTCTTAATATAATTTATATTTATATATTTTTTATTTTAAAAATTATTGGATATAGTTTTTTACAAATTTAATAGAATTATTTTATTGCTATTTTTTTTTAAATAGTGAGGTTAATGGGATTTCAACAAAAGTACATACCATTTTTCCCCCACTTATATAACTTGAAAATATAGTGCATGAAGATTTTTTTAATTTTATTTTTATGAATATATACTTTTTGATAATCTTTTAAAATTAATTTTACTCATAATGTCATAGTTCTCACGAGACATCAACTTTTCTCTAAATAAATTTAAAAGAACTAATCAAAATATTTTTAAAAATGATTCTAGACTCTAAGTTTTAAAGAAGTGTATTTTCATATTTTCATAAAAGTACCTTTGGCTAGAGAAATTTAGAGTTGAAGTTGTTTTTTATTGAATTTACCCCAAAAGAGAGATTAGATTACCACATAGACAATTTCAAACGAAAGTGTTTTGATAAAAAAATTCACCTGAAAAATATTTTAGTCAAAATATTGCATGTATAAATTCAACCTAGTTTGAATTTTAAAATTAAATTAAATATTAATTTTATAGTTTTTGGTGAAAGTGTTTCACCCAAAATTGTTTGTGCCACATAGGTGCTAAGTAATTTTAGGTGAAAAAAATTCACCTAAACCACTTCATTGGCCAAAAATGTGATACAGTTCTAAATTTTTACCTTGTGATACTTATCATAGGATAATTTGTAGTATAAATCAAGAAGAAAACCCATTCATGAGAAAGGGCTAAAGCACATTACACCCCTACACTACAAAAACTTAATAGTACTTATGGATTTTCTCAAATAACTAACAGAATTCATCTTAGTGTCAATTTTTTGCATCTAAACTTTTCTTGTCTCAACCATTTCCCTAACAAATTAATATTGCGCATATAAATGATTAATATGAGCATGGTAAATAATGTTTCTAGCTAAATAAATTACACTCACTATCACAATTCAATATTATATGATTATTAAAATTTATAACAATACAATCTTTGTAGCCATATTACTTCTTTACGAGCACATGCCATTTCAATAATGTACTTTGCTTCAATAGTGGATAAAGAAATTGTTTATTTCCACTTTCGCATCCAACTTGTCACTCCTCCAAATAAAGTGAACACATGGCCATTAGTTAACATCCACCTAGATATAGATTTGTAGCCTAATCAAAATTAGCAAAGTTAAGTATATTCAACACCTTACCAATATCATTAGTACCACCATAACTTAAATATCAATCTAAATTTCTTTTCAAGTACTTGAAAACCCTTTTCACTTGAGTTAGATAATGTTCTCTTATAGGATTTAACATGGACTTAATAAGAATTATCACTACTTAGGTAATGTATCGCCTTGTATAAACTATTTGATAAATAAGACTTCCTACCAAATTTGCATATGGAACATTGCACATGTCCTCCAAAGCCTCCATAGGCTAAGGACAATGTTCTAAACTTAATTTAGTTCCTATCAATAAATGAATATTAACAAGTTTTGTCATGTATTCCAAAACTACAAAATATTTTCAAATCACTTTTTATACTACCACAACTTCTCATTAACCCCATTTATAAGAATCTCAACGCATAATATGAACCTTGTAGATATTATTAGCCCTTCATATTAAATTTCTTTAAAGACAACCAAGGCTTTATTTAATTAATTTCTTATTATTTTCATTGATCAATAAATATTTAACATATAAAATAATAATTAAAAAAAATCACCAACTTGTTTTTAACACACAGTGATCAACATGACTCCTTGTAAAACCTAATTTCATCACACATGCATCAAACATTGACAACACATACATGGTGACTACTTCAAACCAAATAGAGACATTTTTAATTACAAATTAGAACTTATTTTCCCTTCACATTAGATTTGTTGGACTAACCCATACATTTCTCCTCCTCTAAATCTCAATGCAAGAATGTAGTCCTAGCATCCATCTATTCTACTTGAAAAAAATATGATATAGCAACAAGTCGCAATATTGTAATGAGATTTAACTTAGGTTCAAGAGAAAGGATCCCATTGAAGTTTATTCCCTCAATCTAAGAATACCCTTTTGGCACCAATTTTGCCTTGTACCTTCTAATATGCCATATACACTAAAATTCTTCTTAAAAACCCATTTGGAGATAATGAACTTCCTTCTAGCAAACAAATAAATAAAATCCCATGTCTTGCACTAACCTAGTGCCAACATCTAATATTTCATGATATTATTCAAGACTTATTTTCCTTAGAAGAGAGAGCTATATCTATAGAATTTGGTTCATTAGCAATATAAGTTAGAGAAAAAACGTAATAAAAATTTGGTCTAGACTATGTATGTTAGGTAATTTGTGCTACCTTGTAGATCTTCTCACAATTTTTTTTGGAAACCATGTCATATTGCAATTATGATCTTCAAAAATCTCTCTTGATGATCATTCCTAGTTAACTCTCTCTCCACCCACATTACCTTTCCCACATGAGCATTTTTTTTCAAATGCATCTTCCTACTTTATTTTATGTTCAAAATACATCATTTGGCTCTGATTAAATTTGATTGTTCCTTCTTAGATAAAACTTGAATTTCTTGTAATATTCCCTTGAGTAGAGAATCTCTGGCATCCCCAAATTCCTAAGCAGTCTTTCATATTTTTACCAAGGCCTATGAAAACACACTATTCAACCTTAAAATTCAAATTAGGTTATTTTTAGTTTGGTAGATGAACGCATTCCTCATTATTAAATACTCTCAAATTTATTATGTTGAGAGGCATAACCCTACAATGGCAGCACTATAGGAGCTCAACAAATCCGTGAAAGAAAATTATAAAATAAAGTCATTTTAGCAAAAAAACAAAAAACAAAAAAAACAATAGATATCTTTCAAAAATCAAACACACTTAAAAGACACAAAAAATTAAAATTACTAATATAGTCGTTGTTAATGTCAATTATACATTACCCCATCTCACAACCAATATCATAATGCGTCTCTCCAACATTTGACAACCATTAATATTTCACCTCTTAGCAATGACAAGAATTCAACTTAGCTCAATAAAGGTAATGGGCTATTCATTCCTTTTTCATTTCAATTGGGGTATACTCCGATCATTGTTGATTTTAGTTATTCTAGTTGTTAACATAAACTCTACATTATTGTGATTGGTTTAAGCTTTCAGAATTGATTTGTGGTTACTTTGTTTTTGTTATTTGAAGTTTTTATGGTTTAAAATAATACATTAGATTGCAATTATTATTTATTATTGGCTATTACAGATTTTTTTAAACTGAACTAATAAAAATGTGTTACTCATGGTTCTCATTTCTATGCATCTTCATGACCAACACCCACGTTTACGATTGAAAAATAAAATTAGTTGGATTCCAACATAGGACTTGACAAAAGATGATAAGTAAATGAATCTTGTTTTTTAGGTTTAAAACTTAATAGGTTATTTTATCACCAAGGTCGACAACCATAGAAAAAAATGAGAGTCGATGGTAAATGTGTTAGTAGGTCTATGGTGGTTAGTAGTTTGTAGACCATACCATCGGCAACAATAGATGCAAACAACATAAGTTAAAACAAAGCAAAAGAATTACTAATGAAAGTAGATTTTCCAAAATAAAATTAAAAATTACATAAAAAAATTAAAGAAATATAATAACAAATAAAATGACACGTAGTGGCTAGTACTTGCATTTTTAGTATTGTAAGAGATTTTTTTTTTAAGACTACAAAAATTGGGTAGCCCCTATAAACTATAGTACGCCTAGTAAAATTTTCACGTGACCAATGACGCTAGTGCGACATGCCCTCCAGCACCACAAGGACGAGGGGGGAGACTAGACTTGTGACCTCTTGCCTGCAACAAGAAGCTTTAGCTAATCAATCTGGGCCTCCCACCCTATTGTAAGAGAATTATTGAGTAGCATAGTTGAATTTCAATTTTTTCCTTATAGTTTTAGACAAAGGTGGGCGATATGGCTTTCCACATTGATGGTGTGGAAAGCCACATCAGTGACAAAGGGATCGTTATATCATAAGCATCGAAAGATCTTGATTTGAAACATTGGTACATAATTTGTATCTCAAAAATGAGTTTTCTCATGAGGATCTTAATTCTTTTAGTTTGATAGGATATTGGCACACATGATATTTGGCCTCACCATGATCACCCTTTAATACAGGCTCCTTGGATTAGCACGTTCTTGGATGGGATGCATGGTAATCATTAAACAAGCTAGCAAAGGTGCTTAATTGCCAGTGTGCGATGGGATAATTAATACTTGGCAGTGGTTGCAATATATGAAGGATAATTTTACATGTGTGAAGGTTGAGGCCATTCCTAATAATCAATAAAGGAAAGGTTAATTGTGTGGCCAAGTTCAATAAGTACATTTGAGAGTTGGATTCTTTCATTTTCCTTTAAACATCATATAAGCCCTGCCTTTTAATGGTAGAGAGGTCAAAGTTTGTTGTGTATATGTAAGTTAAGTGCTTTACCTATGGTGAGATGGATTCTTCAATACACTTGGTGAGCAATGTGCATCAAATGGCATTCCTTGGGGACGTGTATGAGCTTAGGCTCAAGTGGATTCTGTTGGAAAATGACTTCCTCTAGATTGGTGCTACAAAGTTGATTCTGGGTAGGGTGTTCTTGGAGAATGGTGAGTGCTATCGCGTGGATACTAATATCTCTTCCAGGTTCATTGCTTTGCTCTTGGACCTAGGTATTTCAAAAGACGATGTGGAAGCTATGAATCAAAAGATGTTTAAGTCTGACTTGTTGGGTGGGCCTAATGAGGTGCTTGTTGTTGCAATAGTGGGTGTTGGTATGCTTCATCCCCACGATTTGGAATTGTTGGACATCCCAAGGGAAGTAGTAAAATACTACCCATCCCTAACGGACATCGAAGGTGCAAAACTGCTAGGGCATCATGAAAGGGTGGTGATTGGAGCAAATTTCTTGAAGAAACTACTTCATTTGGTCCCTGTGCATGATTTTAGGTTGGTGATTGAATTCATAAAATACATGGAAGAGAATGGTGATGTATAAAGTGTCATTTTTTGGTATTTTCATAGCTAGTTAACAATATATGAAAAAGTATGGGGTAGGCTTATTTTATCTCTCATTGATTTGAAGTTTTGTGACAAGTAAATTGTATATAGGTGTTTAGTTTGCATTGGCCCTATGTGAACATTTTGTGTAGATATATGAAATGGAAATGTGTATGTAATGGAGTATACAGGGCTAGGGGTTTTGGTATGCAAAAAGTATGGCATCTACGTTTGTCTACAAATCGGTTGCCAATGTCGCAAAATAATGTGACCTTTTTTTGAAAGTTAATAAAATACCAATCCTTACGAATAAAAAAAAAATGTAACTTAATCTTAACTATATTATGATATAAATTTGAAAAAGGATCAACTTACAAATTAATTGATAAGTAGGAGGTATTTTTCCACTTTGTGTCAAATTATGATATTGCTATCAAGATTCAACCGTGTAGTTTTTCAAGTCAAACTCATTGACCCATATTTTATGAGTAGTGGTTCACAAGAACCCATCTCTCATGATAATGAATGATCCACTTAGCCTCATTACATCTAGGTGAAGCTCATAGAGGTGAAGTATTAGGCCTTCTCAGGATGTCACCATCCTAATATTACTCCTGTAGACATCCAAATTTGGACACTTAATTTATCCAAATTTATCACTTTTTCTAAACATCCTCTTATCCTAGTTAATTAAATAATATTACTATTATTTAATTAATATCTTTAATCCTGCCAAAATAATTAAATACCTTACCCTCCTTAATCCTCTTTTCATCAAATAAATTAAATAAATATTACATTTATTTAATTCCTCACATGTCATTTTCATCTAATCCTAATCCATTTCCTAATCTCTTCATTAAGGATGTGCACATGCCTAATCCTTGATTGGGATGTGTCACATCCTCCAACTTTGCAAGTTGGCTTTTAATCCTATTAGCCCCTAATTATCCTCTAATTACTGATTAATTAAGCCTAATCATTCTCCGATGAATTTTTAATTCCTTTTTATTCTTCCTAGATTCCCCTCTTTTATATATGTGAATTCATTCCATCCTTCCAAGGCTTCTAGAACCTTGGACTTGTGTCTAATCTCCACATGTGACCAAGTCCCACCTTTTTGGAGCCCACCTTTTATCCTCTAGATCATCCTATGAATGTGAATTTTTAATTCACATTTATATCCCCAACCACCTTTCATTTTCCCATGTGGATTTTTGAGGAATTCCAAAATTCCTCAAATGTCCCTTTCACTCCCACTTGGGGACAAGAAATCCCTTTTTGTGGAAATCTCCTCACTCCCCAAGGTGCATGTCCCTTTTCCACCTCATGTACCTTCTTGACACCTCACCTCCATCTCATATCCCCTTGGCCACTTCACCCTCCACATGTCAAAATGTGAGGGTTGTGGGTTCTCAACCCACCATAGCCCTTCATCTTGGCCTTGTTGGAGCAATCTTGACCGTTGAATTCTCTAGATAATTCAAATTCTTCTATAAACACCCCCTCCTCAAGGGCATTTTCAACACTTTCATTTTTGGAGCAACCTTATGCTGCCAATTTGCCTTCTCAAACATTTTGCATTCTCATAACTACATGCTGTCAATTTGAATCCTCAATCATTTACCATCATCTAGCTATCTTTTTAATCATTTGCACCTCCAATCTTGCATTTAGACATTCAAGCAATCATCTAAGGAGCACACAACCAATCCAAGCAAGGGCCAATCAAAGAGGTATCAACACCAAGGGAGGTAAAATTGTTTGTGTTTCATTTTATTTACATTCATTTTCGTTGTATTACTCTTTTGGCTAATCTTGAAGTGTCCTTGGTATTTTCCCATCCACGTTTCTTAGTTATTTTGCACATTTAGAGCAGTAGAAATTCCAAGGTATCACATTTATGGCATACCTGGTGGGACCCACACACGGGTTTTGCGTTTAACGTCTCTTTGAGTTAAGAATTTTACAGAAAAAGCTCGCAAAAAGGCGGTAGCGCCCACGCAGAAACGCGGTAGCGCCCCATGCAGAAACGTGGTAGCGCCCCACGCAAAAAGGCGGTAGCGCCCCTGCAGAAAGGCGGTAGCACCCCACGCAGAAACGCGGTAGTGCCCCCTATAGAAAGGTGGTAGCGCCCCCCGCAGAAAGGCGATAGCGCCCCCACAGAAACGTGGTAGTGCCCCACGCAGAAAGGCGGTAGCGCCCCCGCAGAAATGCGGTAGCGCCCCTGTATACCTTGATATTTTATGCTACTCTAAATGTGTGAATCTAACTAAGAAACATGAAATGATAAACTACCAAGGACACCTCAAGATTAGCCAAAAGAGAGTTACAACGAAAAGGAATGCAAATGAAATGAAACACAAACACTTTTACCTCCCTTGTTGTTGAAACTTCTTGATTAGCCTTCGATTTGAATAGCTTGTGTGCTCCTTAGATGGTAGATTGAATGACTAAAATGCAAGATTCTATAGGCAAGATGACTAGCAAAGATGATTAGTGGATTACAAATGCTTGAGGATTCAAATGGACAGCATGTAGGTATGGAAGTGAAAAGTGTTGAGAATGCAAAATAACAGCATAAGGGTGTTCAAATCTAAAGTGTTGTGGAGAAGGAAATTTAGCAGCATGAGGTTGCTCAAATGAAGAAGTGTTGTGGAAATGCCCTTGAGGAGGGGGTATTTATAGGAGAATTTGAATTCTCTAGAGAATTCAAGGGTCAAGATTGCTCCAACAAGGCCAAGATGAGAGGCATGGTGGGTTGAAATTACAAGCCCCTCATCTGACATGTGGAGGGTGAAGTGGACAAGAGGATATGAGGTGGAGATGAGTTGTCAAAAGGTACATGAGGTGGAAAAGGACATGCACCTTGGGGGATGAGAGGATTTCCACAAAAAGGGGTTTCTTGTCCCCAAGTGGGAGTGAAAGGGACTTTTGAAGAATTTTAGAATTCCTCAAAAATCTACATGGGAAAAGGAAAGGTGGTTGGGGATATAAATGTGAATTAAAAATTCACATTCATAAGATGATCTAGAGGATAAAAGGTGGGTTCCAAAAAGGTGGGACTTGGTCACATGTGGAAGTGTGACAAGTCGAGTGGGTCACATGTAGTGATTGTGACAAGTCCAAGGTTCTAGAAGCCTTGGAAGGATGGAATGTGAATTAAAAATTCACATATAAAGGAGGGGAATCTAGGACAAATAAAAAGGAATTAAAAATTCCTTGGAGAATGATTAGGCTTAATTAATTTATAATTAGGATGATGAAGTATGGGATTAAAAACCAACACCCAAGGGTGGAGGGATGTAACCTGAGCATGTCATATGAAAATTAAGAAATGGATTGGGATTAGATGAAAATGACATGTGAGGAATTAAATAAATGTAATATTTATTTAATTTATTTGATGAAAAGAGGATTAAGGAGGGTAAGGTATTTAATTATTAATTAAATACCTTAGGGGTTTGGCAGAATTAAAGATATTAATTAAATAATAGTAATATTATTTAATTAACTAGGCTAAGAGGATGCTTAGACGAAAAGTGATAAATTTGGATAAATTAAGTGTCCAAATTTGGATGTCTACATTTTGCCCCTCTTTGAGATGGTGTTATGAAGTAGCATCATTTCAAAGAATATTAAAATATAGAACCTAGAAGATGGTTAGATTGGAAAAGATGCCCCAGTCATTCAAAGAAGTGACTAGGAAGGAAGATGAAAATGATGGAAATTAGGGATGAATGATGCCCCCTCGAGAGGACATGCGGGTTGAAGAGAACACGTGTGTGCTCTCGAAATAGATGATGTGATGCAAGGGGAGATGAGGAAGATGATGCAAGGTGATGGGGAAGAGAGTAAGTGATATGGAAATGGGTGAAGCACAAATGGATTTGAGGACAAAAGATGATGTTGCCCCAGTCAAGATACAAGCCAAAATGGGTTGATGATGGATGGAGTGTTGTCAATGAAGGATTGAAGGATCCCGAAACAACATGAGGATAGGGAAGGATACATCCCACTGAGTGGTATTGATGAGGGAAGGATACATCCCAAAACACCACAAAAGGATAGGGAGGAATACCTCCCGATGATGATGAAAGTGTTGTTGATGAGGGAAGGATACATCCCAAAACAACACCAAAGGGATAGGGAATGATAATAATGGATGATGATGATGATGGGGGGTCAAGGATAGTAACGAGACTGGGGACAAGACCAAGGATATGATTAGGTGATTCAGGCTAAGTGGAATGGATGGAGATTGGATAGAGATAAGGATGAATGGATGGGGGGATATATGCAAGACGATAGAATGGAGAATGAGATGCAATTCTAAATGCAATTTATCATCTTTGGAGCACTGGTTTTTGCTATAGCATCAAACAAAAGACACCAGGGTATGAAGAACCAAGGCGTAATTGTGTCTAATGCATCAAATAAACATAACAGACAAGAAGGCTATCCCAACACCCCAAGGTCCGAAAGATCTTGGTCGGGCCAGGTATTGAGATAACCACAAGCACAAAAGGATGCCCCAGCATAACACAAGACCTCAGGGATCTTGGTGGGTACTACGTGGGACAACCAAGAAGACACAAATAGACATAAAAAGATCAAGATATGTCCCTATGTTGACCAATCAAAACACACCATAATATGATGGATTATGGTGGTCTTGACAAGTGATGATAGGGAGCTCAAATGATAAACAAAAGTCAAAAGCATCAAAAGATCACAATCAATTTCAAATGTCCATTGCCATAGGATCAAGGAGATGGATGGGATTGATGAGGTCTGTTAGGAAGGATGCATCCTGTTGAGACCAAAGATGATGGATACGAAACTAAAAGATCGTTATGACGCGGGATGTTCAAAATCGATTGGATCTCATGATATAAGTGAATCTTGTTTGTTAAGAACCAGCTAGCTAAGAGCATAGCTTGACAACACGACACACGAGAGACATGACAAGATAAGAGACTTCGATGGATGGTAAAGATGGGACAGACAAAACCTAAAGACCTAGGGGCTCGGGGGCCGATCAAAGATTAGCCTTGCCTACGTAAAAGCGCAGAGCCCTCGTAGTTCGATAAAAGGCGGACGACTGACCAAGATGGAGACCTTGATGGATGGTAAAGATAGGATGGACCAAAGCGTTGCCCATTGATGGTAATATGGCACACCAAAGAAACCATGACAAAACCTATTCCGCAAAACGATCAACACCCGCGAGTTCCACCTGTTCATGGATGAAAGAGGATGAGATGACCCTAGATAAGGGGATAAAATGATTGGACTGACACGATGGGACAAGATAGATGAATGATGAAGTGATAAGATAGATGGTGTTGGACGATAGTGACTATAGAAAGCTCAGGGATGGGATAGTTAGCCAAATCATCAAAGATGAAGTGGGCAAATGACATGCCATATAGATGAATGGTGAAATGATGAATGATGAGGGGCAAAAGAAGCAGAAGTGATGACGATAAGATGGATGACATTGGATTGCATGGGGTAAAGCCTATAGCTAGATACCAATGACAAGGGATTAGGAGAGGGGATGAGGGGAGAGGATGGGGGGAGGAAAAAAGATTGTTTGGGTGGATTGGATAGAGGGATAAGGATTTGGATGAGGAAAAGGTGACCAAATGGATAGATGACTGATGCTTGGAACAGGTGGAAGAGTACTCAGAATGAGTAAATGATTGATCAAGATTATGGAATAAGAGTTTGAAATGATAGAAAGAGGTTTGATGAATGTTTGAGATGAAATTTTGAAGCAAATGAGTGAATAGATTGATTAGAATGGATGAAAAGGGACAAAATTGAAGAAGATGGAGGGAGGGACCTTAAGACTTTGTTGCAGATGGATGAAAGCCCAGATTAGGGGTTTGGCTAAGCTCAGATTGGGATAAGATTAAAGCTCAGATTAGGATTGGATTGGAGACCAAAATGATTGAAGGATATGATTGAATCAATTCGACACCGAGTTCCGGGGCGTTTAAGGGACGTAAGGTGTTGACAAGCAGATTTTTCCCGATTTGGCAATTTTCAAAAACTGCCAAATTTTGCCATTTTAGGAAACTTCATGGTCGTATGCTTGAGAGTCCGAATTTTTTCCAAGAAATACCCATTGGTGAGATAGGATGAATTGCCAACTAACATCCCAGATTCGAGATATGCATGTTGAGTTATGAGCAAAAATAATTTTTCAAGAAACACTAAATTAGGATTTTAGGGGTCAAGATGAAACTTTGAGGCCCCAAAAATAGGTCAAAACGGAGACCAACCAGTTTTTACCAAACTAGTTGAGAATCCACTCGTTAGCTCAAAACGCAACCACCCGTCAAATTTCAGCTCAAACGGACACCCGAGTCAAAAGTTATGGCCTCCGGAAGTGTTAGGGTAAAAATCAAAATTTAATTTTGAAAAATCGAAGACATGGGTTTTG
>VDFB02134286.1:0-18106 GCA_007258455.2 Sequoia sempervirens | reverse complement strand
AATACATATTTGAAATCATTGAAAAACCGCCAAAAACATATTTGAAATTTAGGTCCTAGGCCTAAGTGAGAACGAATGGGTCCTAGTTCACTCACCTAGGACACACATTCTTCGATGTTAAGTGTTATGTTATGGCATTGATGAATGTTGGATTTCCTCTTCGAAAATTAGAATTTAATTAGGCTTGGATTTGAATTAAAGGGGCCAATTAAGGCATAATTAACCTCAATTAATTAATAAAGCCCTAGATTAGTGTGAAAGTGTAAAGGTACACCTTACAACACCACAAATAAGGCACAATTAAGTCCATTTTAATTTAATAAAGCCATAAACTTAATGTGAATATGTGAAATACATATTACAACACTAAATTAAGGCATCATTTAGTCCTTTTATTTAATAGTATTTCCCAAATTAAGTGCGAAAAAGGGATACTTTTTCTTGCACTACAAGGTATTAACTTGGTACTTCTTTATTTATAAGAGATCTTATGTAATCTATAGCATAGCTTTCATTATAAACCTGTCGTGTGTTAAGACCTACCATGTCCCATAAATCCTTATAAATTCACATGAGAAGCCATCATAACCAAAGGCCTTTTCATTGTTTATAGAAAATATCACCTCTAGAAGATCCCCCAATGTGAGGCATTTATCACAAAAGGCCCACTTTGAAGTGGAGATCCTAGTGGGAACCACACTCACACATTGTTGAAGAGCTCACTTTGTTTCAATTGAAGACAATTATGCGAAGAAAACCTACTAGTAGTGGTGCACAAAAGCTTAAATAATGGAGGGGAGTTTAGAGAGAACTTGTTTCCCTTCTTCGATACATTTGATATTTTTTAAAAAGATGACAAGATCAAGGGATTGAAATAATTATTTAGAGATATTGTCCCAATTTTAAGCCAATGAAGGTGAACTTTTAGTTGAGCACCCCAAGCTATACATATATATCAATAATTCACATATTGTTGGATTTGAGTAACACATAACTAGAAGCATGATGAGAATGAAATCATTTCTAGTTTGATAGTGGAATTAAAATGCTTTTAAGTGTGGCCTCATATGAAAAAATAAAAAAGGTGCCAACTAGTGCTGATATGTATTTAGAGAAAAAAATATTTGTTTGATTACATCATTCTACCATTGAATCCAACTAATCCCAAGAGTTGGACATGACTCAAGGTTCTAGATACACAATATATGAACCATCATGAATTGATAAGTTAGCAAGGATGTGTTTAGAAAGAATGGTTTCCTAGGAGCCTTTGATCTCACCATTTTCCACTCGATTGAAAACTATATCAAAAATTAATCGAAAAAGGTCCACTATCTGATAGAGGCTCAATCATTAGTCTATAACAAATGGTGAAAGAAAAGATAGGTTGTTTAGACATCATGGCTAGCCATCAAGGCGTGATTAAGTATTCTTTGTGTACCATCCTAAAAATTGTTCTATGTAAACCATAGAAAATCAAGGTGACAATTGCCAACATTTAGATCAAAAATATATTTAATTTATTACATATGCAGTACCATGTTTCTCACTTATTGATTTCCCAACATGTATAGGGAAATGGTTTCATTTATTTTATGTGATCTTGACCATATTAAAATTTCCATATATGACCCAAGAAGCAATGGGAAATGACTATGCAATCTATTATTGAACAAGAGATTTTTCAACATCATTGGAGGCATAAATCTTAATAACCCCAAGATAGTGGTTATTAACATTAAATAAAACCCACAAGCATAGTTGGCCAAGGTCACATCCATAGTCCACCATATGTGGTTACCATTGGTTAAAATGAAAGTGGCAAGTTCTTCGCATCCTAAATCATTATCACTATGCAAAAGTGGTTTTTTGGCTAGATGACACAATAAACTATAAAAAGCATAAAAGTGATAATTTTCAACTCTTGTAGACATAAAACATCAAGGTCAAGAAATTGTTCTTGAATATCTAGCATGTGATGTATTTCTTTTTGGGATCTACTAGACCTCTTTAATATTTCATGAAATAAAATGCATGGAAAGTGGGAATCAAGGATTGTGTCATTGTTATAGAGCTCATCAAGAGCTCCATAATGATTCTATAGGAATCCATCTTTTATGAGTAACCTTAAAATTGGAGATTGAACTAGAAAATTCAAGGAAATCCTCATATGGAATAAATTCTTCTTCCACAAAATCACAAGCTAGGTTGTAGGAGTGTTGAGAATTCAAAAGAGAGGGAAGTTGATCTCTAATTAGGGAGAAAGAACATTGGCCACCATTTAGGTTTGATTGAACCACAACTTTGGAGCTATCTAAGATGATTCATGCCCCTTGGGGCAAGATTGTCATCCTCATTCACCTTAGAAGGCTTTAATATTTTTACTCAAAAGCCAAAGGTTGTAGACCAACACCTTTGAACCAAAGGGTGATCCCACAATAGTGGTTTACAATTTTTGGCCAAACTGGACACTGAAATTATTATTTTTAACTAAATCTTCACATTCAAGCACCTAGAGCGGCTAAACCGTGAGGAATTTGAAGATGATGCAAATCTTAGACCTCACATGCATTTCCGGTGCTATTCTAAAAAATCTAAAAATTTTGGAATCAGATTTCGCAATTCTTTTCCATCTCCCACAAAAACTGGGTTTTCTCGAAAACAACATTTTAAAAAAGGACGACAATTCATATAACAACAATGCATAAAAAAAAATTTCATATGAAGGATAAAATTCTAATCTTTCAAATTTAGATTTGTAACCATATCTAAGCGCTTCCAATTTGGTTTAGATAGTTTTTATTGAATATTTTCTTTAATCAAGTTTCAAAGTCAAACCACTACAATTCGCATAGCCAATCGTATAAATTCTAACATTTTGTATATATCAAAATTATTTTTTTGTTGGATCAAGGACTCTCAATATCTAGGGTGCACTCGTATTTTCCAAAAAAGAAAATCGATAATCTAATAATATTTTTCCCCACATGTGCAGGTAACGTAGACCTTCATTTTGATGAAACCCATGCTTCAATAAAAACCCAAAAAACAAATACATACAAACCAAACATATATTAAAATTATATCTTGGATAGCTCATTCCGAGGGACTAATCTCTGACCTTGTTAGTTTGTGAAGATTCTCCATTTTCATCTCAACCTCATTCTAAAGTGCCAAATTTTAGTTTTTGTGTCTTAGGGGAGATGGGAGTTGGCAACTGAGTGGAACCTTCCCTAATGCATTTCATGGCTAAGATTGAGTAGTTCCCTAACCCTCTTCTCGAAGCGAATCCTCCTTTAATGGGCTCTGCTCAAAACCTCGTAGGGTTCTGCACAAACCCCCAAAAATCACATTTGCCCTTGGGGGTCATTTTGTGCTTCCTCACTTGAATTGTAAACCACTATTGTGGCTTCACCCCAAAAGTATGAAGATTATTTTTATTGTCGATGATGGTCAAACTACCCCCTTCCTTTTGAGGTGGAGGATCCACTAAGGCTTTCTTAGAAGGAGACTTAGCTCACTAAAGAACTAAATGGCAATCATAGATTTTATTATCTAAGGATTGGCATCTATAAAAAAAATATTTGGAAATTTAAGGTAAATGACCTTTTAGGTGAAGCTTTAGGTACCCCCTTGTACTTCTATGGACTCCTTGAGTTCCTTAGATAAATTGGCATAGACACAATCCCTCTTTTGAGGAAAATAAAAAAATTATTATTGCTCAATTATATAACCATTTACCTTAGAGATGTAACAATTAAATATAGGCAAGGCCAAGCTAGGTAACTCAACCCAAACTAGGACATGAAGAGGTTGATCCTCGTAGAATACAAAGTCTTGAGTCCAAAAAGAAAAGATGAGCAATTACGACCAAATGTACTAAGGGTCATGCTTGAAGATAAACCTTAGAAAAATGAAAAGGGAAGAAACCCTTGGTAATATTTTGGATATAGAGCCCATGAGGGACAGGTGTGTAGAATTGACCCAACTATGTAGAACGCTTCTTAAGGGGCTACAACCAAAAAAATAGCCAACAAGGGTGTAGTTTTCAAACCACTTACATAAATTTTCAAAATCATGAACTAGTAAAACAACATCAAGAAGAATATAGCATTACCTCATGTACTACCTTGGGAATGGTCTTTTATGGCCATTTTGACATCATTTTCTTGCATATCCAAGCTAAAACCCCTAGCATCAAATGTGGGGCCATCTAGATTAGCTACCATATAAATAAGGAAAAAATTGCTTGAAGCAAAGGTCTAAACTAAAGAAACCAATAATAAATGTAGAGATATCTTGCTCGAAAAAGTAATATGACACAAGGGTGACAAGGATAGTGAAGTGACATAGGAAGGAACATGTGAACCAAGACAAGCCAAAACCCCCTAGTAGAGTTCTCATTACAAATGCATTTTCCCAACCACCCTTTTTATTTCTTTATGCTTGGACAACACATACCTTCATACGTGTTTGGTTTCACATGGCATTCACACATGTTGATGACATGTACACATTATTGCATTGCCTTGAATAGTGATCTTATGCTTCAAAAACAAAATTGTCGGTTGCATTTTGTGTCTTTTCCCTAAGTTATCATTTTGTTCATTTCACTTTCATGGCCTCATATTGCTAGTAATAGTACTCTTCCACTCATATAGATTCTAGGGATCAATGCCCTTCACCTTTTTAGAAAGGCATCAAGGTTACATGCAAGACATTTATTCATATGAAGATTAGATTCATCACTCATAGTTGCGAATAAAATTTAGTCTTTTTCACTCAGATTTGCCTTCCATTATGAGGATTCAAGAGCATAGGCAAAGAAGGTGGTATAGAGTTTCAACACTCCTAAGTTTTACTTAATCATTAAGAAGCTACACCTTGCACATATTATGAACCACATATTGCTTAAGACTTATCCATTGATTGTCTACCTTCAAGACTTTAGCATCATTATAGACATTCTCAAAATAATTTGTATCTCCTTTTTTTTGACAAAGACCCTAGAAAAAAATCATGTGCCATTATTTTTCCTTTTTTGGATAGACTTCATAGATTCTTCTCAACCCATTTATCTACTATTTATTAACTTTAGTCTCTATTATTCCACTATTCAAGATGAGTGGAGGATCCCAATCCTCCCTAAAGAGCCTTTCGTATAGGTCTCTCTCACTTAGACTATGATTAGCCTCTTCCCTCAATACAGCAATTAAAAGGGTATAATTTTCTATTATGTATTTATGTGATCATGATTTTAGCTTGATGTGGGGGACCACCAAGACTTACCTACCACCACTTTTATTATAAAACGAGCTTTGTACTTTTTAGTGTTAAATTAGTTTCCAAGCTATTTAAAAAACAATTTCTTTATTATGAATCAAATTCATGTGAGCAGATACGGAATATAAGATTGAATGAATGATATTCAAGTCTGTTATGTCTGCTTCAAAAAAGAGATTGGCAATTATTATGGCTGACTAAGAGACAGCGAATATCCATGATCGAAGACGTGGAAGCGAAGATCTCTCAAACGACCGCCATATAAAAAGAAGAAGCTTTAAAACTTTTCCATGTGAATGGAAGAGATTAAGCAGATTTTTTAAGGATTTATTTCTGCAATTCACATTATAACTCTTCTCACATTGACATTTTTCTCTGCGTTAAGCTAATTGACCAAGGAAAAATAAGTATACAGATTTAGCTTTCTGTCAACTTTGGCTGGCCAGAGAATAAACATACCTTCATAATTATCATTTGTTTCTATTTTATAATCATACAGTGCGACCAAGGTAATTTTCCCATTCTAATTAGTTAATATCTCTGATACTGTTCATAATGTGTCTGTCAACTTGAGTGGGCAACGCCATGATTGAGCTTTTCACCAAACGCATTTCAGAAAAAAGAAGAAAATACCATCTTAGTGGAATTCCACGCGTTCATCTTTCTTGGATTCATCCATAGATTCGACTCTACTTATATCTGTTCAATTTACAACGTACATCCCACGGCTTTCTCCAATAAAGACACATCACCAACATACGTTAAACCAACTGTCGTTTGCTTTTGCTTGCTGGGTTGTAAGTAGTGGTGTTTTGAATCCTGAAATCATGGCGGATTCTTCGTCATGGATTAGAAACTGCGTGATTTTGTTGGTTTTAGTGCAGAGAGCATCTGGTGTGTGTAAGACTTGTTATACGGTTTCCAGGGCAACATACTATGGGACAGTGACAGACGACCTTGGAAGTCCCAGTATTCAGACTAAACCTTTTGCTTTGTCTTTGATAGATAGAAATTTGGAAACATTCTGTTTTAGATATCAAATTTTAAGAGATTAAAGTCGCTTAGTATGGGTGTTTTGAATATGTTATATGACTAAGATTTTTTTCTCCGATACTTTGAAATGAGATGATAAACTTCCTGAATTTCTTTTATAATGATAATGCAATAGATGGGTCATGTGGATATGGTAGTTTTGGGAGGAATCTAAATGGTGGCGATGACACTGCTGCATCATCTAAGTTGTACCGAAGCGGCGTGGGCTGTGGTGCTTGCTACCAGGTGAAAAAGATTTTGATAGAATGGATTAGATTTTTAGTGTAAATGTAAGCTTATTAAATATGGTATAATTAGTTTCAGATGGTCAAGTCGTTAACAAATATGGATGATGATTGTAGATTTGATTTTTTCGGATTTATCTTCATATAGATGGAGGACAACTTATGTGCACAGAGGTTGTAGTGGTGCTTCACTTCACGGGTCCCATTAGATATTGATTCTTCCATTAAAATATATATGTTAGATATAATCAATAAATTGAAGGCAGAAATACTGATATCTGTATGTTGTATGCTTAATTTGTACAAAATTAAATAATACTTTAATAGACAAAGAAAAAATATTTCTTTGGCATAATCATCTCAGTTTGTTTTAAACTTGAAACTGAGAACAGCACACATTTTCACCAACTCAACTAAGATCTCTCAACAAAACATATAATTGAATTGGAATATTTGATAGATCTCTGGTGAGTTGTAACCCAAATAAATACAGGTAACATGCTTTTTGACTGTAAACATAGGTGACACTTATGTTAAGCATGTTGAAATGGTAAAGTTGTTCTTGTAACAGTAGCCTGTGCAGGGCTTCAAAAGACTATATAGCAGCATATCCACCATTTATAAAAGTTTCTGTTTGATTCTCAAATTTGGCTGTTTGAAATGCTTGTTTGAGAACAGATTTGTTTTCCTTGAGATAATACTGAAATGACACTATGTTTGTTGTGCATAAATGTGCGAAACATAGGTGAGGTGTGGCAATGAAGATCTGTGCAGTGAGACAGGAGCAAAAGTGGTGGTGACCGACATGGGGGAAGGTGATGGAACCGACTTCATCATGAGCCGCCATGCTTTCTCCCAGATGGGTCTTGACCAGAGTTCCTCTGACCAGCTTCTAGCAATGGGAACTGTCACTATTCTATACAGAAGGTGAAAATTCAAGTCATAAATATCTCACATATAAATGAGATGATTTTCAGAGTCCTTCTTGACCTAAAAGTTGTAGGATTTGCATTCAAGCATGTTTAATTATTTGGAAAATAGTTTATTTCACTTGATTTTGTTCAGTTTTGAAGTAGATTTTACAAAATTTTGAACATGAATTTGGTTGCAGAGTATCATGTGTATACACAGGCAAAAATCTCATGTTCAAAATTGACGAGAGCAGCAATAATCCCTATTATCTGGCTTTTCTGTTATATTACCAAGCAGGCTCAAAAGACATATCGGCCGTCAATGTCTGTGAGGTTTGTAATGTGGAACCCATGATTCAAAACCAAAACAAATTTTAAAGAAGCCCTATTTTGATTTTGATAGTTTTGAATGGCAATAAATGTGCTGTGATTATTTTGTTGCAGACCAAAAATCAGGAATGTAAATTGAGGACACAGACCCGTGGAGCATTGTGGGAAGTTGACTCGCCTCCCAAAGGCCCTCTTTCGATTCGCCTTCTAGTCTCTGACAGCGACAGTGGGCAGGAACAGTGGATTACCCCTGCCAATGTCATACCTACAAACTGGCAACCGGGTGTTCAGTATGACTCGGGAATCCAGCTAGATAGTTAAGCCACACATTATTCTTTCTATTCTATTGCTTTAAGTTACAATTCTATTGCTTTAAGTTACAATTCACTCCCTGCTACCATGTACCGTAAATTTGTATTCATATCCGTTAGAGAGATCATTCTGAATATTGCAGTTTGGTAGACCACTTATGTTTTCAGACAGTCATTTATATTATAAATTATACATGAATAATTGCATTGATTTCAATAAATTATACATTTGGTCCAATGTTTTCAACTGCTTTTTTTTACTGAAAGACTTCTAAAGGCTACAAAAATGGACACTCTAAACAAGAGTTAATAAATCAACAAAATCAAGGACATCAGGCTATCCTGCTAAACATATATAATAGGATATGGGTAGGAGGAGGCAGATCGTTTTAGTGAGGAATTAGTCCTAAAGAGGGTTCTCTATGGGGGATTAGGGTCCTCTCACTCATGTGAGAATTTTAAATGTGTAAGTAAAATCAGCACATCTAATTATGAAGTAAAGATAAAATAATGTTAATTTTGATATCATCATGTGAGGGGTAGGCTATCTCGATGGATCAACTAAATTTTCAAGTGGAAAAAGAGTCTAACCTTTTTTGTTGAAAAGGAGGTGGAGAGAAGTGACTTGACGTAATTTTCATGTGGAGAAAGAGTCCAACCTTTTTGTTGAGGAGGTGGAGAGAAGTGACTTTAGCTATGTTATAGGGTTCATTCTCTAGAAGTAGGTGGTGACTAGGAGAATTCTACTCATAATGCAAGGTGCATTTTCTTAATAGTTGAGAAGGTCTTGGAGGTATTGGAACTCTAATGCAATTTTTTCCACCTTTACCTTCAAGGTTTTGAAATTATGTAAAGGTAAAAACATGAACTTTCTTGTCAAGAAAAAAAGTTATCCGATAACCTCAACATTAAAAACACTATTTCTAGATTTCTAAAGTTGAATCTTATAATATAAGCTCTAAAAAAGCCAACTTTGGCAATATAAGACAGCCAAGCAATTGAATCCCCAAACTTTGTAGTTCTTCAAAAATAGGCCCTAACAAAAAGGGCAAGAAAGGGTTGTGAATCTATTTCCAAACACTCTAGGCCCAAAGGGGGAGTCTAGGAAGAATGCTCAAAGGTCTCCAACCTATTACAAACACGACATCTTGGATGGGCAATACCACTAAGTGATAGTCTTTCACCAATAAAAGCCTCTTGGCTATAAGGACAACAAAGAAAATAAGTAACTTTAGGCTTTGACCTAGACTTCCAAATGCATTTAAGAAAATAAAGTCAAGTGTAGGTGGAGCAATTGAGTCCCCACCATCTATTGAGTTTGCAAAGTGTGAAAGAGAGCAAGCAAAAGATCATACAAAGAAGGCTAGGCATGTAATGATTAAAAAGTATGTTAAATTCATCACTGGTCCTTCCACCAAGAAAGAGGCAAAATGGAACTATTAATAATAAGAGATGATCAATTATGGTCATTGAAAGAAAGACCATATCTAAAATTGTCTCCACTCTACTTGAGGAAGGGCTTATTTTCCTCAAAGGCCTTTTAAATGTTCTGAATCACAAAAGAGCCTTTTATTTTGACCAAAACACTTGTAAAAAGAAGAATATGCAAGTAAATATCTTGACAAACTTCTTTCCATAAGACAAATCAAAGGAAAAGTAGTGCCTAATAAGAATATTCCAAAACTTTAGACTTTTAATATTTGTCTATAAACATCAATTATGTCCATCCTACATTTTTCTTAAGGAAAATAACATATGTCTCAAGCTTGACTTTGAGGAACCCTCAAGTTTATATGTAATTGGTCAAAGGAGATCACACAAAATTTTGATGATCTATCATAAGTATATATATTGATTGTTAATTGTTACAAATATTCTTCTCATATGAGCATCAACATGAGACCAATACAAACTCTTACAAGCACAACAATAAGACTAATACTAGATCTTTTTGAGAAACCACCTATGAAAGATCTACTTATTTAGAAACCACCACCAAGAGTCACAATTTAGAATTCCATATTAGATGTCCCTTTGGGATTTGAACTTGTGACTCCACAATGATAACTCAATGATTTAACTAATTAAGCTCAACCCCTTGGACTATCATAAGCAATTTGAAAAAGAAATCAATGAAAAGAATACTAAACATGAATTACACTTCAATACAAACATAAAATTTATCCACCAAAAAATGGATTTTACAATTTAAAAATATAAAATGGACCAAAAAAGTTAAGAATTTCTTTTATTGTGTTGTAATACTTCTACCTAAAAAACATATTTTTTTTATATCAACATTTTGGATCATACTCTATCATCTATCATATGCTTTACTCCCTAATAATAAATCATGAAATAATAATCCAAAATATGAAAAAAGCTCTACATAATTTTTTAGAGAAATATTATAACACAATTTTATAAATTATAAAAATTTCATATTTTTAATTCATTTTATTTTTCAACTTTTATTTTTTTAAATTATTCTATATATTATTTGTTAAACAAAATTATTAGAAAAGATATCTCAATAAAAAGGCGAAGAATTTTTTTATAAATACATTTAAATCAAATTTTCAAAAGCAGTGTTTCTTAAAGGTTAATAAATTCTATTAAAAATAAAGATTCTAGAGGACAATATTGGCACATATATGTGCATAAATAAAAGCGATTCATAACAAAAGATCTTCAAGGTTTAAGTGGTGAGTTTTACCAAGTTAAATTTAGTCCTCTAAATAGCATTGCTTAGATTATCTCACTACATTAATTTTGTGAAGGTTTTATCATCTTCATCTAATTCCAATGGGTTTAAAGCAACGTTGAATTCTTTGCCAATTGTATTGAAGAGTTAGATATGATCTATAAATTAGAGTGAAGATTTCATTGTAGGGATTTTCCTTTCATTAATTTTTAAAAAATATTTATTACTTAATAGTTTTAAAAAATCTAAAGAAATAACTTAGTTAGTTTAGAAATATATTTATAATGTAATATAAAATTATTGACAAAATATTATAATAAAAAATAAAAATGAGATTCAACATAATAAGCATATATTAGAGAAACTTTCAAATGGAAAAAAATATTTATTAAAAGTGAATTTTAAATTCTTCACATTTTTATATATTTTGTTTGTAGTGAATTTTTAATAGAAGTATTAGGGGAAAGCTATTGCAGAGAGAATGTGGTAAGGCATCTTTATGCTAATAGATAAGTGTAGACACCAAACCTTTTCAGTAATTGAAACTTATGATCATGACCACCACTTATCAATTATAGTAAAAATATAAATTGTGTTTATTGATTTTGCTAGTATAGATAATAAAGTCTAACAAAATAGAGAACTTGACATCAATAGTTATTTTTGAATAATTGTGTAGAAACCTCCAAAGAGGGTCAACTTCCTCTTCTAGTATACACTTATGAATAAAATATCTAAATGTGTGATTACTATGGATAATGTAAAATATGAAACTACTCTAACAACTAGCCTACCCTAACTACTAAAGGAATGAAGATAGGAGTATAAGAGTTCAAAGAAAAGAAAAAAAGGGTTCAAAAAAGGAGATAATGTTGGAGAAATAAATAAAAAAGGGTGTGTGAAGGAATACCTAATAAAGGTGGCCAATTGATTTTCTCTACGATGCACAACCAATTCTTCTTACTGAATAGACTTATGCATGAAGCAAAGGTTGCCTCAATTTACATTACGCAAACCTACTGTCACATAGAATGACACTAATTGACATCTATGGATAGTGGAATTTCACATGAATGTTGATAATTCACATCAATTTGGGAGCATAAGTAGACAAGTACACATTCATTCATATTATTAAACTAAGAGGCACTCTTTGAGATGAGGAATAAACAACACAAAATGCTAAAATACATGCATATTTCCTACATGTTAATAGACTATAACTAATTAACTCTTTAGTATATAAACCCAAAATCTAATTCTCTATTAGAAAGCTTAAAGATATTTACATAAGGGCATAGCCCATATTTAAATAGCGATGCTTGAGTCTTTGTACAATTGCAACCAAAGTAACCTAAGAGACATTACAAAAGAATAAACAATGATAAGAGAGAAGGGATAGATGTTGAAGGGATTGAAATATCTATTGGATAATATGCAAATGATACCAATTGTTAGATGGGATAATTCACATATATGTTAGAAACATTGGCTATAGACAGTTGCAACCATAATGGCTTACTATGCATGCATATGCCACATATTACCTTTAAGTGTAGAGAGATCATGTGTTCAAGCACAAAGTAAATTCTAATCATACATAGTGAATACTATGTAGTAGCTCATAATTAATGATCTTTGATATTAGTGGAACACATGCTAGACATGAGGTACGAGGTGTTACATCGGACTAATATTGATTGACCTAGGGGTAAAATGTAAATGGTGGAATTATAACAATGATAGCATCGCTAGTAGGGAGGATAACTTCTAAATGATTATCCTTGTGAGGTTTCTAACTTTTTTGAAGAAGAGAAACTCATGAAGCTTAAAACTATTTGATGGTATTCTTAAATAAATGGTTAGTGCAATCAAAAAGGTGCTATTATGGTGGGAACTCATAAATTTGATAAAGTGAAAAGGAGGTAGACTGAAGTAGGTCTCGCCATGAGGTTGGGCCTCATAGCACATAGAAGATTTGATGTGAATGCAATGACACCTTTAAATGCTAGAAAATATCAATAGTTAGCATATCTTAGGGGATGTCAATGTGGCAATAATTAGGGGAAAATTTTAAAGGAAAAGAAGATGAGAAAACAAGTGGGACTTGCTATAACATTAGCATTAATAAGAAAAGAAATGTCATTTCATTGGATGAGATAAAATTTTCACATTGACTTTCACTAGATGGGTCATTATAAGGATATCAAAGGTTGTGAAGTCAAGATAAAGGAATAGGTAGGACCCATGTGAATAGGAGGCTCACAAGCATAGAGATCTCTATTTAATAGATGGATTATATGTTAATGTATCTCTAGAAAAGTGAAGAAATTAGATAAAATCACAAATAAGGGTCCATGAGTGACAATAAAGCATCAAAAGCTAAGAGAAATTTTCCATATACACCATGAAACCCATGGCTTAAGCATTGATTTGCATGGATCACAAGGAACGATTTAAAACCTTGAAGAAGGAGAACCTCATGGATATGAGAGAGATTCATAGATTATCAAATTATATAGAATTAAACTAAGTAATTCATTTATACTAGCATGGATTACTCAAAAGGAGTGTGTGTGGAAAACACACTACATTCTTGGTGACTCATAGGAGCATCTTACCTAAATGGTGGGGATCCTAGAAATGATACTCATTAGACTTAGAGTCACACCTTCAAGATAATATTTTTTAGTTATTACTTCTTAATTTTAAGCTTTGAACATCTCAAATTTTTGGTTGGATAGGGGCCATGAGAAATATTTGCATGAGCACTTCATATCTACTACTTCACTCTTTTTAGAAATGTGACACTAAATAGATCTAATAGTCAAAGGCTAAGCTATTATTAGAGTGATTTACTCAGTAGCAATATATTATTGAGGATATTCAACAATTCGACATCCTAATTATTTAGTTTTTTCTTAGAAATGTTAATGACTTCCAAAATTTTAATACTTTTCTACTTACTAATCTTTGAAATAATATTCTCCTATTTGATTGGATTAGATAGCTAAGTTGTAAGGAAGCTATGGTAGAGCAACAACTTCCTGCACTAATCTTGAGAGGAGGATTATGCAAAACTTATTTAGATTTTTATAACAGTTACAAAAACTAAATAGAAATAAACATAAATACCATTCATACCAAAAACATAGTGATTTAAGTGGGGAAAACTCAATTGTGAGAAAAAACCCCACACTCCAATATCCACCCAATATATTATTCAAAAATCAACAAGATTATAATATACTTGGAGAAAAATATTTCATATTAGGAATATCATCAACCAAAGATCCAAAGGAAACTCAACATCTATAAGACTCTTACACATAACCTCCATCTCAAGCACCTAATATATAGTCCAGATATGATACATGAAATAGTCAAATGACATTTACAAAACCATGAGCTAAACCACCCAAAAAAGTGGTGCCCAACTTATCTACAATCAAAGATGCCCTATGATGTGTCAAGACACACACCAACACATGTAACTCCCTCTTACAAATCTTTTTTGTGTCCAACATGTTTTCACACTTCCTAATTTAAGAGACCTAACTTCTCGAGGCCATAACTTTTGATCTAGGAGTCTAATTGATGAATTGTTTGAACCATTAAAAAATCTTGTGAAGTGTTTTATCAAGATTTAACCCTTCTTCAACTACGACTACTTTCAAGCCCAAAAATGGCCTCTAAGTGCCTCAAAAGTGACTTTGAAATATTTCAAAAATGAAAAACTTTAATATCTTGAAAACCAGACATGATCTTGGATTGAAACTTTACCAACATGCTTATTTGGAAATTTTGTAGCTTTGGGAAAAAATTCAAATCCATTTATGCATAAATGTAAACATTATAAATAGTAACATTTGTTAGTTGCAAGGTTGAGCCACTTGTCGAACACATTGCAAGAGCAAAGGGAGTATCAACATCATGATTTAATTGCTAGGGGATTATATAAGAGTGAGTTGGCACCCCATGTGCAAATCCCCTTTTTGTCTATATCCACCTTAGAAAACCGAGTTTAGAGGCTTAATTCCACCTAAGCCCGCTGCTTGCATCCCACTTGGCACCTATTTTGAGCATCGATGGAGGCATTTTTTTGTCAAGGATGCCTGTACGATGAGCAAACATCCGCGCATCGCACTTATGTCCCTAGCAGATTCCTGTAGCTGAACCTATAGAGGTGCTACTCTTCTCATTGGAAGTGAAGTTGTAACACCCCCTTCGGCTGACTAACCTGAATATGGCCATTTATCTTCCTTCCTTCTTCATATTCACTCCTTCCATATGCATTTCAACTTTTGGACTTCATGCTCAAGCTTCAACACACCCCTTTGCATCCACTTCAAGCTTCAAGCAACATTCTTACATTCCATAACAGCAAATCAACACTCCATCACATCGGTAGAGCAATTTTGGGACCATGCCATTGCAGCAGAGGCTTGAGTTCCTCTCATTTTCTCCCCCAAGTAGCCTTGATTGCTCTTGGTGGAGGTGGTAATCTTCCCTCTCCTCTCCTCTATCATTTGGTTGAGTTAGCACTATACTATTTTGTAGTGCTTTTGTGCTCCTTATTGTATTGATTTCCTTTATCTTGTTTCTTAGGTTGTTCGTGGAGGTGGGAACACCTAAATGGGGTTCTATGCTATGACCTTAATATTATTGTACATCGAGTTATGAATAGTCAGCTTGTGGCTATCTTAACTCTCTATTAAGTCATATTATATTAGTATATTGTTGTTTAGTTGTTTAGGTCAGCCTAAGTCTTATATAGGTGTGTCTAAGTCGGCCTAGGTGATATCCTTGGCATAAATAGGTATATATAGGAGGTTGTGAGTCTTATTTCATCATCAAGTGTGAAGTGTGTTCTCATTAGAGATATTTGGAGGTTTTCCCCTCGAAGTGGCTTGTTATTCTCAGTTATTATCAAGTATTTGTAGCATATTTCATATCATATTCTTCTATTGTGCAAGTTATTTCATAACAGAATTTATGTCGAGCATGATCTTGGCACCATAGAGGCAAGGTTTTTCTCAATTTTAAAGGCGATTTTGGGAAGAGCATATCTTTCAGATTTTGGCAAATTTTTTTTTTAATTTTTAAAGGGTTTTTGAAGAACATATTGAAGAAGCTACAGTCCAGATTTCAGAAGAATTAGAGCAGAATTAAGTGAATTATTGTAGAATTAGGGTTTCTACACTTTTTTTTGGAATCTACATATCTCGCACATCTTGTTGAATTGGAGTTTGATTTTTATTGGGTTTTTGAAGACATAATAAAGGAGATTACAGTAAAAATTTGAGAGAATTTAAGTTTCATTTTTGTGATTTATTTCAACATTAGTGGTTTCCATCATGCCGGGGCCTTCAACAAGGTGTAAAAAGAATGTCACTCCGAGGAAGACTCCTGATAAGGAGGGTGAAACAATCGAGGATATTACTCATAATGAGGAAATAAATAAGGTAAAGGAAGACATTTCCTCAATTAAGATGGATATGTGTGACCTAAGAGGAGATATATCAGACATACGAAACATGTTAAGCACCTACAGGGCTGAATCAAGAAAGGAGTTCTCAAGCGGCCAAGGTGAAAATTCTAGGTCAGCTACTACTGACACAAGCTTTAGTACTCCTATGGGATCTAGGAATTTATTTCCAAAGGTGGATATGCACAAGTTCGATGGTAAGGATCCTCTAACATGGATAAACCAAATGGAGAATTTTTTTTAAGTACACCAAATCCCAAATGGACAAAAGTCACGATGGCACCTTATATCTAGAACCAAATCAATTCATTTGGTATGCGTTGGCTTTGCACTCATCGGCGAAGTAAAAAGGAATACCATCTCACTTGGTCAATTTTCTGAGGAGAGGAACTCCAAGCACAATATAGCAATGAGTCCTGGAGACAACTTCTTGACTAGCTAGCTAAACAACAAACAAGATGGAGTTAAGGATTATATTGACCCAATTCAAATCTATCCTTAAGGGGTGGATACAATTCTGAGGAGGAAAACTTGAATGACTTATTCTTGGGTGGTCTCAAGGATCACATCCAACATGAAGTGCAGTATGTTTGGCTAGTTCATAAATGAGTCTTTTATCTTATACCTTGAGGGGGTGGGAAATATTTGATTCCTAAGAAGCAAGGGGCTAATGTGACAAGAGAGAAAGGATATTCAACACAACCTACTAACTTGACTCCACAACAAATTGAGGAGAAAAGAGAAAAAGGCTTGTGTTTCAATTGTGATAGCAAATACAGTCGAGGACATAAATGTAGTGAAAAGAAATTATTTTATATTGAAGTTCCCAATGAGGAAGAAGAGGAGGAACCCATACTAGAAGATGAAAGGGAGTCAAATGAGGAATCACTGATTCTCAACTTAATCATTTCTTGTCATGCACTCTCAGGTTTCCGAAAGCTCCACAAACTCTCAAGGTGGTGGGGTTCTAAAAAGCGAGAAGGTAATAAAAATTGTTAATAGATTTCGGGTAGTACTCATAATTTCATCAACAAAAAGTTAGCTACTGCGTCTAAATTGTTTCATATATATCGACTCCGAGTTTCAAGTTTTGATTAGAGATGGTGAAAGTACTGATTAGTTGTTCAAGGAAGTGTCATAGCATTAAATTATCCATGGGGGATTATCAACTTGATACCCCAATGTATGTGATATCCATGGGTGTAGCAGATATTGTTTTGGGAGTACAATGGCTTACTACATTAGGAACAATTGAGATGAACTTCCAAGAACTATTCATGAGATTTCAATCAGAAGGAAGGCTAGTAGAGCTAAGGGGGTTGAAGGCAAAATCTCCACAAATGGTAAGCTCTCATCAAATGCAAAGTTGCTTAAGAAAGGAGTGGATGGATTTGTGGCCCAACTATGTTCATTAGAAGTCTCTCAATCTATTACTCCTACTCATCCAGATTTGCAAGCTATAATTGATCATCATTCAGTTGTTCTTGGAGATATGCCTAAAGGACTTCCTCCTAAGAGGGATCATGATCATGCATCAAGTTAGTCCCGAGGAGCCAACCACCGAACATCAGGCCTTACAGGTATCCACACATACAAAAGAGTGAGATAGAAAAAATTGTTGAAGGATGCTGAAATGAGAATCATCGAGGCATAGCCAAAGTGCGTGCTCCTCACGTGGTGATGTGTAGTGCATTAGAAAGGATGATACTTGGCATGTGTCCCAGATTATAGAGTGCTCAACATGTACACCATTAAAGATAAGTTCCAATTCCAGTCATTGATGATTTGCTAGATGAATTAAA
>VDFB02134285.1:0-13587 GCA_007258455.2 Sequoia sempervirens | reverse complement strand
GGAGAAGGTACCTCACAATAACCCTTACAAGGTCACATGGTTGAAAAAAGGGTAGAGTGTTTTGGTTAATGAGCAAGTAACGGTGGAATTTTCAATTGGAGGATATAAAGACAAGCTAGTTTGTGATGTATTACCCATGGATGCATGCCATCTACTACTAGGTAGACCATGGCAATATGATAGAAGTTCCATTTATGATGGGAAAGAGAACACCATCTCATTCAAGAAGGATGGAAGAACCTTCAAACTGCAGTCATTGTCAGAAGAAGATGAAGGACAGTCAAAGGCACCAAACATCATGTTGAGCAGTGGCAAGGAGTTCCCTAAGGACCTACACCAAGGGAATGAAGGATATGTGGTTGTATTGCAGCCTAAAGAGGAAGACAAAGCTGAAAAGACAGTCTTACCAGAGGTAGTCCAAAAGTTGCTTGATAAGTACAAGAGCATAGTTAGTGATGGTACACCTGCAACTTTACCTCCAAAGAGAGCTATAAATTAAGTCAATAAATTGACTTCATACCTCGAGCCTCATTGCCTAACAGCAGCATACAAACTTACACCTGACCATAACCTAGAGGTAGCTAGGCAAGTGCAAGAATTATTGGATCAAGGATTGATTCAAAAGAGCATCAACCCTTGTATAGTGCCAGTGGTTTTAGCAACCAAGAAAGGAGGTAAGTGGAGACTTTGTACTAATTCTAGGGAAATAAATAGGATCACCATTAGGTATAGGTTTCCTATTCCTAGAATTGAAGACCTGATGGATTGTCTTGGAGGTGCTCAATTCTTCACAAAGTTGGATCTCAAGAGCGGTGTATCATCAAATCAGAATTAAGGATGGTGATGAGGAAGACAACTTTAAGACACAAATGATGTATTATATGAGTGGAAAGTGATGCCATTTGGCCTCCTCAAATGCCCCAGCACATCTGGCGAGACCAATGAACAGCGCTTAAGGATTCTATAGGGATCTCTTGTGGGTATCTTGGATGGCATGTACTCCATTTTAGTAAGACAAAGCAGGTTGTTACCCTGGCGCATGTGGAGATGGTTCTTAAAAGGCTGCAAGAGGAGAAGTTGGCAATCAATCTTGAGAAATGTGAGTTCTTCAAGCAAGAGCTTGTCTACTTGGGTTTTGTAGTATCCAAAGGCTCATTAAAGATGGATCCAAGCAAGGTGGAAGCCATTCTAAACTGGCCTACACCAACCACAACAATAGAGGTAAGGAGATTTCATGGATTGGCCCAATTTTATAGAAAATTCATAAGGAACTTTAGTGGCATATGTGCACCAGTCCTAGATACTATCAAAGGTGGTCTGAAAACAAAGTTTAAGTGGACTTAAGAGGCTGATAAAGGGTTTGAAAAACTGAAACAAGAAGTGGCAACTCAACCCATTCTATTATTGCCTAGTTTGACAAGTAAGTTGTTCACAGTTGAGTGTGATGCAAGTGGAATAGCAGTAGGAGGAGTACTTAGTCAAGAAGGTAGGCCTATGGCCTTCTTTAGTGAAAAGCTCAATGAAGCCAAGAAAAAGTACTCTACCTATGATCTAGAGTTATATGCTTTAGTGCAGTCCCTTCGAAAGTGGAGGAATTATCTGTTACCCAAAGAGTTTGTGGTCTTTACTGATAACCAAGCACTTAGTTACATCAACACCCAAGAGAAGCTAAGTAATAGGCATTTGAAATGGATGGAATACATCCAAGCCTTCACATTCACCATCAAGCACAAGAAGGGACAACAAAACAAAGTAGCAGATGCATTAAGCAGGAGATTGCTGACAATACAGGAGATACAACTAAAAAGCATTGGATTAGAGAGTTTCAAAGACCTCTATGGTGAAGATGAAGACTTCTCAAAAGCTTACAATGTATGTTCAGATTTTGAGAATCATTTTCATAGCCACATTTTGAGTATACATTGCAAAATGGACTGTTATTTAAGGGTAATCAGTTATGTGTTCCAAGAGGGTCAATGAGGGAAAATCTGATTCAAGAAAAGCATAATGGTAGTCTTAGTGGACATTTTGGCATCAATAAGACTTTAGAACTAGTGCAAAGGTTCTATTACTGGCCTAAGTTGGCAAGAGATGTTAGAAAATATGTGGAACAATGTGTTGTATGCATGAAGGCTAAGGGAGGAGCTAGCAATGTTGGTCTATATCAACCCTTGCCCATTCCTAATAGACCATGGGAGTGTGTGAGCATGGATTTTGTGGTAGGTCTTCCTAAGACCAAAACTGGTTTTGACAGTGTTTATGTTGTGGTAGATAGATTTAGTAAGATGAATCATTTCATTCCCTGCAAAACTAATCATGATGCAAGCTACATAGCTCATCTTTTCTTCAAGGAGGTTGTAAGGATCCATGGCTTGCCTCTAAGCATTGTTTCTGATAGAGATGTGAAGTTCATGAGTCACTTTTGGAAGACTCTATGGAGTAGATTGGGTACAAATCTGTCATTTGGATCAGCTTACCATCCTCAGACTGATGGTCAAACAGAGGTGGTTAATAGAGTGTTGGGAAATATTTTAAGGTGTCTAACCAAGGAATATGGACAAACATGGGATATGGTTATCTCCCAAGCTGAATATGCTTACAATGACATTGTCAATAGAACTACAGGGAAGAGTCCTTTTTAGGTTGTGTATGGGATGCACCCAAGAGGAATTTGTGAACTCAGAGACCTTGGATCTATGGAGAAAAGGAGTGGACATGTAGAAGACTTCACCCATACCATGAAGGAGATTCATGAGCAGGTCAAGAAAATAGTCACATCAGCAACCCAAAAGTTGAAGGAGAAAGTTGATTTGTCAAGGAAGGATATACAATTTGTAGTTGGGGACTATGTTATGGTCCACCTCAACAAATCCAGATTGTAGAAGGGAATGTCAACCAAGCTACAGATGAAAAGAGTGGGTCCATGCAAGGTATTGGCCAAATATGGCAAGAATGCATACAAGGTAGAGTTACCATCAGATTTGGGCATCTCTCCAGTGTTCAATGTAGCTAACTTGATCAAGTACATGGGATCAGTCAAGGATGTGGATTAGAATAGTCATCAAGTTCTCAAGGACATCAGCAATGTACCCTTCCCTCATCAAGACAAGCTACAAGCAGAGAAGATCTTGGAGTCAAGAGTGAAGAAGGCTACAAGGCACAAGGTGTACATGGAGCATTTTGTCAAATGGAAGGATAAGCATGAATCTAAAGCTACCTAGGTAGAAGAAGTAGACTTTAAGAAGCAAGGCATTGATATGTCTCTGATCCCTCCTTCCAATCCTTAGTTGTTTGTGCTGAGAGGGGGAGAATGGTGCAGGAGCACCCGGGAAAGGACTATTGTTGGAATTTTGTTGAAGTTCTTAATTTTGTTGTGCTATCATAAGGCCATGTTGACCATTTTTTTAGGTGCTTAGGGTTTTTTTTGAACTTTGGGAAAGAAGATGACAAGTGTTAAATAGCTTTACAACATCATTGTGTTAAGTTGTCAAGAGTTGGCAAGGTGTTTGAAAACACATTGGGTTTTATATATTGCATCATTAGGTCATCTATGAGCTCAACCCAAGCATCTAAGTTGTTGTGAAAGCATATTTAAGGCAAGCTTCTACTAGGAGATAGGGTTGGAGGCATTTTTGTTAGAGTGGCAATTTGTAAAGCTGAAGGAAACAGTGTTTTGGAAGTCAGTTTCCTGTGTTTTGCATTTGTATTGAACTTTAATGGAGTGACTCTATTATCTTTTTGGTTGTAGAATGTAGTATTAGAATTTTGCAAGCTTAGCATATTATATTTTTGGTTTTGTAAATCCATTTCACCTTGTATTTGTAAATATTTCTAGTTTTCTGTCATTTTCAGGCATGTAACAGGCAGTTTTTAAAGAATGGAGTTCTAGAGCACCTTCCCATCGTACAAATTGTATTGCCCCTTGGGAATAGTGTCTAGGCTCCCACATTGTAAATATGGTAGCATTTAGGTTTTGTGGCAGTGCAGGAAGTGCTAGAAAAGCTTTGCCCTAGGTGAGCCAGTGCAAGCCTAGTTAGGGTAGACTTGGAGAAAAAGTTGCATAACTTGCAGGGGAAAAGAGATCTTTGAGAAATTATTTCTTGTGAATTTAGGGGAAGGTCCTGACTATGCATGGTGATCAGGAAGAGACTTTATCAATTCATTTGATAGGAGAGTTTTCTGATAGTCTAAAACAGCTTGGAAAGTTTAGAAACCCTAGGGTTCTTTGACCATTTTGGTGTATGGACGGTGTATGGCCTAAGCAGGTTGATACCCTAAAAATCTTGGAGGTGTAGGTGTAAGAAACACCAATTATTAACAAAGAACCTAATTCTTACATTGGGTTTTAAAGGAAATTGCATTTTATTCTTGTTCAGAGGCCTAATTGGGCTTTTTGGCTAGTAGCCCAAAAGTAGGGTTTGGTGTAAGCGATGGTTAAGTGGAGTTAGGAGGGTCCTAAAGAGTAAAAGATGAGATGTTTTAAAGTCTTTGTAACCCTGCCAAACCCCCTGCAAGAACCTAGAAGAAGGTTGAGGTTATTTGGCCTTTAGGGCAGATTAAGGGCCAAAGGAGAGAACATGAGGCAACACCAAGGTTGGTTGGTAGAAGAGAAGCATGTTGATAGGAGAGGGGTTGGTCTAACAAACCAGGGGCATCTAGTCATGAGTAGGGGCCTATAGGTTAGATTGGTGGAGCCAAGCACCAAGGAGGTCTTATAAGGAAAGACCTAGAGCAGGAACCAGTGATTGGTTCCTATCGGGGGATCTAACGACATGTATATGCACATGTATAGATGTACTACACGTAAATACTTATCAATATGATGGTAATTATGAATGGCTATATGTGAATGGAATGTGAACATATATATATGTATGGTATATACATGTATCCATATGTATATGTGTATTGATACACGCATATGTTGGAAGATGGATACACTCATACAGATGCATCGATATAGATATACCTACATATATGTGTACATAGAGGTATATACTTTTATACATATGTATATATGCATACATTCAATATATTGTGATTATATGCAAATACTATCTTGATTGTATTCATTTATACTTATATATCGAATGTATACTTGTCTAAATATTGTATAAATATTTACATTGATAGTTTATGATATATATATATATGTAAATATATATTAACGTTATATATATGTATGTATATATATATACATATACATATGATATTATATATATATAATAGTATATATTTAAACATATTATGTATATTATCATATACATACATATTATATTTATTATTTATTGACTATCATTTACTTTTAATAAAATCCAATTTATAAGGGCTTTTATAGTCAATAATGACTCTATAACAGTTAAAAAATAGTCATTAATGACTATGATATTGGAAGTCAATGAAAGTTGCTTATGATTGTTTTAGAAGTCGAAGCCCCTATCTTATGTCATGAGATATGATAAAGATTAACTTTCACTTGGTAAACATATTTGCCATGTTTAAAACATTTATCGATGACTTTTTCAAACATATTGAATAACTTAGTCGACTCATCTCCAAACCAAGTCAGTAGTACTTGGTGTTACAAATTGGTAGTTTACTATTTCTAATGGCAAGGAAAACCACACCAATAGTGAGGAGTGTGGATGAATTTGGTGTGATGTAGACCCAAGAGGCTCAACCACATTCAAATTGACAACCCACCTTCAAGAGGCATCTAACAAGATTAAAATGACCTATTTGAGGAATTCAAACAATCCTCAAAGTTTGACAACATTTAGAAGCATGATTTCTCACTTTTACCCTTGAATCCTAGTAGTAGTGCAAACTCAATTTTTGTCCTTTAACTCAAATAATCTCCAAGACACCTGAAAAACATATGATGGATCCAAACACCCATTTTAGATTTCTAACACATAGCTCAAGGTCAGATATAAGTCTTTTGGACCAATCTCCTAAAATCACCCCTTCTACGCTGACCTAATTAGGCTGATTAAGCCTAAATTACAAAGCAACATACCTTTAAACCTAGCACATATACATGAAACCTTGGGGAAGAATTTCCTATGCCTTCAAACCACTAAATCCACAAAAAAATTCTAGATTTGACCCCTCTAGCATAGCAAAACATAAAACCCTTGACTTCATGCCAAATCAAGAGGGTTTATTCAAAGTCCCACTTGCACAACCTTCCAGAATATGCCACTGATTCAAACATCTATATTTTAACCCCAATATGCTTAAAATTTGAAGAAACTTTCCCACACTTATTGATTTTGACAAACCTTAGACCCAAGTCACCATTTTCTTACATTTTCCTTAACAAAAAATCAACAAAACAACAGGTTCATCTCTTTTATTTATTTTCCAACACTCTAATCATGCATCCTACATTCTACACAGACTTACTAGGGCCCATTAAACTTGTTATAGTGATCATAGTTTGTGCATGGGCCCTTAAAACATAATTTTGTTACAAAACCCTCAAAAGAAGGTATTCTTGGTCAGCTGCAAGAAAACATAGATTACTACCACAAAACTCAATCAAATTCCCTCAAAATTGATGCAAAATGAAGTTAACACAGTCCTTTACAACATGGGAATTATTTCATGACACAATCTGGCTGTACGGGTCCATACAAATCTACACAACGTGAAAAAACTCATAAAATGAATGAAAACTCATAAGTTTCTTATTACCAATTCTTCAAAACTTCAAGCCAACATTAAAAATGAGGTTCTCATGCATTTTAAAGGTTTCTCCATGCTCAACCAATGACCATCCACCTTACAACTAATTTTTAAATGACCGTTGGAGGCAAAATTTACATCTTTTACACATTTTATAACAACACCATTACTCATATTATAATGTTTGCACTCCTAAGACCTATGACTCCCTAAAACCACACAAATGGCTTGAAAATAGCCTTATTACATCAACAAAACTCAAATATTGCACATCCATGTACAAACTCAAGAATTTTCCTTCAAAGGCTACAAAGACACTTTTGGTGCAAGATCACAATTTTTCACATTTTGACCTGTAAACTCAAAAAATCACCCCAAAACTTACCTAAGGGTCTTGATTGACCTTATTCAAGACAAATAAACATCAAAACAAATTTCAACCTCCCTAGAAATTCTATGCTCAATATCTAATGCTTCAATTGTGAGCATAAGGTGGAGGTGCTCCTGCACCATACAGTCCCTCTAAAAAGAATTCATGTCTCATGAATTGGGGTTGATACCACCAGGCCCAAGCTGAAGTAAGACACCTCTATTCCATAGGTCATTTCCATTGACCCATGCCTTGTGCTCCATGCTACTCTATTCTCATACTTTTCCTTGCATGTTTGGATTTGTTTACACTTGTTTGTGCCACCATCTGTACATTAGGACCTGCCAAAGGTCTTTTACCTATTTCCATCTATTTTCTTTTAACTGTACCTGCAGATAAACAAATGTTAGTATGCCTCATAACTGATTTCAACTTGACCTCATCTCCATAAGGGTGACTATCTCCAATTCTCTATCCAGATTGTCCTTTCCTATGCACTTGTTCCACTCCATTTTGACCTTTAAAATCAGACATCAGACCTACTACCCATGTTTGTATAGTCCTATACACCATTGCGTTATAAGATTTTAGAGCCTTTCCTCCATCTAATTTGGACTTTCCTTCCACTCCATAGGTTGTTATAGGACATACCATTGTCCCAATTAGGATCTCTTCCATTTTCTTAATCCCTTCTTGTTGTGTTATCAACAACTTACCATGAACCTTGCTTAAATCTTCCTTCTCTATGGGCTTCACACCATTTTGCTTCTCCAACTGAGCATCAACCTTCTTAAATCATTTTTCCATATTCTCAATAGGTTCACCACCATTAGATTCCACTGTCTTAGCACCATTTGTAGGTGTCTTCCTTGCTGTCTCAACACCATAACCCTGTTCCAAATCAGAAAATATGTTTTCCTTACTGTCTGCAAGCCTTATAGGCTCCTTTTTTCCAAAAATCACCACCTTAGACTTGCCTTAATCCTTCTCTTTTCCCTACAAAGGAGTTAGTTTAAAACTTTGATCATCCTTCCAAATTGTATAGGTGTTTTCCCAACCATCATACATGAACCTTCTATCAAATTTCCATGGCCTCCCCAAGAGGAGATGGCAACAATCCATTGAAAATATATCACATAAGACTCTATCCTTGTACTCCCATATCTGGAAATCCACATAGGCTTGCTCATTCACCACTAAGGTTTGACTATCATTCACCCAAGAAACTTTGTAAGGTGATACATGAGGTATCTTCTCTAAATTCAATTTTTCTACTATTTCCTTAAACACCATGTTATCTTGAGAACTTGAATCAATAACAACTTGACACACTTTACCTTTGCATTTGCATGAGGTTCTAAATAAGCTCCTTCTTTGGCTCATGTCTTCCTCCTTAGGTGTTTGCAACAATGTTCTCCTCATCATGAGTGCTTCTCCTACCTTTGGATCTGCAGGTTTGCTTGAACTTTCACACTCTTCCTCTTGAATCACTTGTGTTCTTCCCTCACTCCTATCACCACTTGAAGTTGACCCTTGATTTTGAGGACACTTGAAAGATGGGTGTCCAAATTCATTACACCTATAACACCTTCCTAAGAATTCATTGTAATCTCTCCTTTGCCTAAATTTTGTCCTTCCACCTCTCCATCCTCCTCTTGCTTCAAGAGCTTGTTCTTTTTTCTTCTCAACATCTTCATGGTATTCCTTAGGCTGCCTTGACATTGAAGTGGTGCTTGTTCCTCTTGTTGCCTTCTCTTGTCTCCTCTTTAGTTTTTCTTTTGCTCTCATTGCCATTTGAAAGCATTGTTCAACTAATTTAGGTGCCAACAAGCTGATCTCATCTTGAATGTTATATCTAAAACCATTCAAGTACCTAGCAACCATTTATTCCTCATCTTCTTCATGTTTAGTTCTTATGCTTAGCCTATAAAATTCTTTAGTATATGCTTGCACATCTAAATCCTTTTATCTAAGATTTTGTAACTTCTTAAGAAATTGAACATTATAATCACAAGGAAGGAATTTACCTTTTAGTTTGGTCTTCATCCTCTCCCAAGAAGTGATCTTGCTCTTTCCTTCTTCCTCCCTTTCCTCTTGCACAAAATTCCACCACAGCAAAGCATGTCCTTTCAGTTTTGTTTTTGCCTTCTTCACCTTGTGCTCTTCATCAATCTCTTCACTCTCAAAGTAGTTCTCCAAAGCCCCTATCCAATCCAAGAGCTCTTCACTATCAATTTTTCCTCCATACATAGGCACATCCATTTTACCATGCCCATATTTCTTCACAACCTTCAAAATCTTCACCATTCTCACATCATTTGGATCCAACTCTTCCTCATCACCTGTAGTCTCCTCTTCTTCAGTTTCACTTTCATCTTCTTCTACTCTTTTCTTTTCCTTCCAAACAACCATCTCTCTTTTCAAGGCTTCTATTTCCTTGTCATGGGTGTCAATATTCTTTGCAACTACACTTCCTTTAGGAGGCATTTTCACAATACTCTCTTCACCTACCTACAAAACCAATTCAAAACACCAACACAAGATCTACAACTGGGCTCTGATACCACTCTGATGTAGACCCAAAAGGCTCAACCACATTCAAATTGACAACCTACCTTCAAGAGGAATCTAACAAGATTAAAATGACCTATTTGAGCAATTCAAACAATCCTCAAAGTTTGACAACAATTAGAAGCATGATTTCTCACTTTCACCCTTGAATCCTAGTAGTAGTGCAAACTCAGTTTTTTGCCTTTAACTCAAATAATCTCCAAGACACCTAAATTTTTTTATGATGGATACAAACACCCATTTCAGAGTTGTAACACATATCTCAAGGTCAGATATAAGTCTTTTGGACCAATCTCCTAAAATCACCCCTCCTACGCTGACCTAATTAGGCTGATTAGGCCTAAATTACAAAGCAACATACCTTTAAACCTAGCACAGATACATGAAACCTTGAGGCAGCATTTCCTATGCCTTCAAACCACTAAATACACAAAAAGTTTCCATATTTGACCCCTCTAGCATAGCAAACCATAAAACCCTTGACTTCATGCCAAATCAAGAGGGTTTATTCAAAGTCCCACTTGCACAACCTTCCAAACTATGCCACTGACAAAAAAATCTATATTTTAACCCCAATATGCTTAAAATATGAAGAAACTTCCCCACACTTATTGGTTTTGACAAACCCTAGACCCAAGTCGCCATTTTCTTACATTCTCCTTAACAAAAAATCAAAAAAACAAGTTCATCTCCTTTATTTATTTTCCAACACTCTAACCATGCATCCTACATTCTACACAGACTTCCTAGGGCCCATTACACTTCATATAGTGATCACAGTCCGTGCATGGGCCCTTAAAACATAATTTTATTACAAAACCCTCAAAACAAGGTTTCCTCAGTTTGTTGCAAGAAAACAAAGATTACTACCACAAAACTCAATCAAATTCCCTCAAACTTGATGAAAAATTAAGTTAACACATGCATTTACAACATAGGAATGATTTCATGACACAATCTGGCTGTACGGGTCCGTACAGATCTGGACAATGTGAAAAATCTCAGAAAATGAATGAAAACTCAAAAATTTCTTATTTCCAATTCTTCAAAACTTCAAGCCAACATTACAAACAAGGTTCTCATGACTTTTAAAGGTTTATCCATGCTCAACCAATGACCAACCACCTTACAAATAATTTTTAAATGACCTTTGGAGGCCAAATTTACATCTTTTACACATTTTATAACAACACCATTACTCATATTGTAATGTTTTCACTCCTAACACCTATGACTCCCTAAAACCACACAAATGGCTTGAAAATAGCCTTATTACATCAAAAAAACTCAAATCTTGCACATCCATGTACAAACTCGAGAATTTTCCTTCAAAGGCTACAAAGACACTTTTGGTGCAAGATCGCAAATTTTCACATTTTGACCTCTAAACTCAAAAACTCACCCCAAAACTTACCTAAGGGTCTTGATTGACCTTATTCAATAAAAATAAACATCAAAACAACTTTCAACCTCCCTATAAATTCTATGCTCAATATCTAATGCTCCAATTGTGAGCATAAGGTGGAGGTGCTCCTGCACCATGGTGCCACCTCTAGAAACCCAATTGTTGTAGATGTCTATTGCATGAGATAGTTTGAATTGAGCATATGCAGATTTGAATAAGTCTTTGATTGTTGTCAATACTACAAGTTGATCTATAGATGATTTTTCTGAGTATGAGCTTGTTTGATCACCACCTTTTTGTTGAGTTTCATGTGTTGCTTTCTTTGGAGTTTTTTTTCCCTTTTCATGCCTAAACAATAGGCTAATAAGTTACCAAGCTACTTTATAAATAGAAAATCCATTTCATTTGAATGGATGCATCTTATTCTCTTGCAATCGTTATTCTATATTATTTCCAGCTATACTTTGTTTTATTTTGAATGAGAAAGGGAGAGATAGTTCTATTTTGTTGTGAGGAGGTTTTGTTGTTTGAAAGAAGTAAGCTATAAAATTGAGAGATAGAGTTACTTTATGATGTTTCTTGAGAATTTATTATCAAGATTATTGCTTTTTGGAGAAACTTCATTGCTTCCAATAAATTGGATAAGTGATAACAGGCATGAGTATATTCTTCTTTGTTATTTTATTTATCAATGATGTGTTCTCCTTGTATGCTTGAAGTGTCTTTTCCAGTATGTGCATTTAGAGAAGTTAGAATGTCTTTGACAAGATAATTGAAGATTTTATGCTATTTTTATGTTGTGCTTTTAAATACTCCATAATAGGAGATGGGTTTTTATCATAGTTATTGGATACTAGTTATGATTGAACATAAGTGGTACATGTGATACATTTAGCTAAGTTATTGATTTAACTAGATTAGCTTATGTTTACTCCTAGGATGGTCTGTCTAGTATGGGAGGTAGCTTGTGTACTTACTTGATAAGTAGGTTATTCCAAGTAGGTTAAAATGGTGATAGGTTATCTCTGGGATGATAGATTATCCATTGAAGGAAATACCTATGCATAGTTTAATATGGCCTTAAGTCAAATCGACCCTGAGTAGTGTATGTGATAGATGAACCTCAGTATAAATACTGAATGAAATACTTTGGCCAAAGTAGTGTGATGACCTTTGGCTCCACTATCAGTTCATAGTGATCTAGTATTACATGCTAGTTCGAGATTGTGGGATTACAAAGTTCTAGTTATGTAGGACATAACACTATGCTCAGTTGGTTGTCATTATTGGTTACTCTACCAATCTCTTCATCAAAGGGAAGGGTTTTCTATCAAATGATAGATGTGTGAGGGACCACATTAGGAGTCTATGGTTGGTGGAAAAGTGCTTGAGTGATGCTTCTCCTCCACAGCAGGTGACAAAATAACCAAGATTTGAAAGGAAGGATCCTGGACCATCTTACAAATATTTGTTCTAAATCTCATTGAGCTATGTATGTAAATGTATGCATTTTTGTATTGATGTAACTTTTGAATTATTGTAATGAAATGGAATCCTAGTTGTATTATGTAATGCATCTTTGATCGTATGTTCTCAATAAAGAAAATAATTTTTTTTATTGCAATGACTTGTTAAATAGTTTATTTACTTGAAAGGTGAAAACTTATAAATTTTTACTTCATTAAAGGGTTAGTATGTTACACCTTACCTCTCTATCTCCCATCTTTATCTATTTCTCTCTCTCTCTCTTTCTATCCCCATATCTCCCTCTATCTCTCTCTCTTTCTATCCCCATATCTCCATATCTCTCCTTCTCAGCTCCCTATTGCAAAAATAACATGAGCCTATTGGTAATGGATTCTTACTATCTTCCTAATTTAGAGGTTTTATTTTACTCGTGTTTGGATCCCTATAAGTAGATGCATAGTTGATTTGAAGCTATCGCTTCTCCATTGATACATTTGTTGTACAAACAACACCATTTTATAAGTGGCCCACCAATTGACCTCATGTATACTATACAAATGTATGTAAAAAAATAGACCAAAAAAATCCCTAATTGACCTTCCACACTACTTCAGTGTACCCATTGCACACCAAGGTGTGATTGCTAGTATATAATTATCCTAATGTGTATGATAATAGAGAAGTTGGGAAGATGAATCACCAAGCATTTCCTAGATAAATTTATTGATGAGAATAAATATAAAATATTGTAAATGTGATAAATCCATAATAAAATAGAAATAAAATATCATTATCTTGAGAAGATAAATAAAAGGATTATTATTGAAGTATTTTCAATAGAAATAAGGTAATTAAAGAAGGTTTCTTCATATCCACAAAGATACGAAGAATATAAAATAATAGAAAAAATAAACTATGAGACTAAAAGTATGTTAACAAGTAGACGATTAAAAAAAACTCTACAAAAAAATAGGGGTAACCATCCTACCAATAAGAAAAATACTAGATTTACTAGTAAACATACAAAATATTTATAATATTAGTTCCCTAGAGATAAGTTTCATGCATATCTTTTTTTAAAAGG
>VDFB02134284.1:0-11146 GCA_007258455.2 Sequoia sempervirens | reverse complement strand
TATAAATATTATTATTATATTTATAGTTTCTTTTTTTTTAAATTTTGATATTAAGATGAAGGAAATATGGATAATTTTAATGATCTTTAATATCATTATATATATTTAAGTATATGTGTAATTATCTGATTATAAAGTGTTTTTATTTATTATATATTTAAACGAATGAAATAATGTTATTAGCATGTGAATATTAAGAATAGATAGTTATAATGAAATGTATTTTGTAGAGTAAATATAATTTCATTATTAAATGTGAATGTGATATTGGGATAATCGTAGATTTAATTTTCATTTTAAAAGGGAAGATAAATTTGTAATAACTCATGTACTAACAACTTTTTTTATTTAATGAAATTTCACTATAATTTCATTGGCTAAAAATTATTTTGGATTAAAATTTCCGTGCGTTTTTTTTTTTAAAACGAAATCCGCGTATGGGTTTCTCAACCTTGATGTAAAATTTCATGAATTTGAACATAATTATATATATATATAATATCTACAATAATCAAATACTGTGACTATAAAAATATCAGACATAGGGATTCTTCTACAGAATAATTAAGAAATTTATCTGTTTAACCCTTTTTAAAGAAAATAAGAATTTTCAATCAATTTCATAGTAGATTTGTAACAAATTATAAAATTCTTTTCTACAATTTTCACAGAGGATTTCAAAAGAATTTTTGTTTTGAATTCTTTCTTTTGCTTATCTAAGTTCTTGAAGATTCTTGCAAACAAATAACAGATATTAACAGAAGACCTTCCTCAAGCATTTGCCAAGAAGTTGCAATTTAAATAAACAGATTTTCTTTTCAAAAAACTCAGAAACCAAACAACAAGAAAAATACCTGTTAATAGTTTGCTGCCTGTAGAAGAAATCCACTTGCCTGTAGCGTACTATTCCAAAATCTTCTTCAAAGGAAGTCCCAAAACCAAGAGAGCTTTAACCAACCACCAAGATCCTCCAAGGGATCTTCCACAAATATACAGTATTTCCCAAAATAACTAAAACAGAGAAATCTTTACAAAACTCCAATATTTTTCCCATGAGGAAATTGAACAACCTCTGTCATTTTCCAAATCCAATATTACCTCCGTAACAAATTTCCTCAACAAACATAATAATTACACTGGCACACATGGTTGCAAAATATCTTCTCCACCACTTCCCGACAATCTTGCCAAATCCCAATTGCATGCAAATTTTTTTTTTTTTAATTTAAATTTACAACCACTATTCAAATCTCATGCATTTATTTTTTATATTAATTTTCTAATTTTCAAATTCAATATAATTTACACACTTAATAATTTAATTTAATTAATTAATTTATTTAATTAAATTAGTTTAATCTTTTAAGATCAACCATTTAACCAAATAAGCTAATTAATTAATTAAATAATTAAGCAACTAATCTCTACCACATTTAAACATTAATTTAAATAACAATAATTTAAAACACAATAAAATATCATTAAAAATTAACCAAATTTACCTTTCAAGCAATTTATCCAAACATAAAATGACAAACAACCCTATGACTCTGAACCAAAACAGACAATGTACTAAGACCAAGATTATAGATTAGACTAGGGTAAACCAAACTACTATCTCCCAATCAACGTATCCGTTGAGTCTTGACACGCTCAGACCTGAGTACCCAGGTGGAGTCGGTGTCATGTACCTGCAATTCCTGCAACCAAGCAATAACATGCATACAAATATATATATAAATAAAGCATTAAACAGACACACCGTGCAGAGAAAATCACGGATATCACAGGGCACTCGCAAGCGAGTGATGCGATTTCGTTCTCCACACCAATACACTTCACATCAGACTGACGAAATAAATTAACAGTTAGTCCATCATAAACATGTACATAGCAATAATCATCTGAAAGTAAACATCTACATTATCTCAAAGCATAACAGGAATCAAATATCACAATATAATGTATCATCATGTCACAGAGTAAATCCACTGTCGCTCAAAACCAGCAATCAAAATATCCAAACAAAGCATCATAGTCTAACAGTGTGAAAACATAACAGCAGAAAGCATAGGCATAAACGGAGGGGTACTACACACAACTACTAGTTTAAGAAAGGCCTATCACCTATTTGAACTCTTATTTGGTAGGACTGGGTAGCAATGTTTGAGGAGCGATCAATATGGCAAGAAAATGTGAGGAGAATAATTATTCAATTATTGAAGATGGAGGGAAGATTTGTAAGGAGTCAAAGAATAGGCTAAATAGTTGTATTGTGCAGATTTTTAAAGATGTGGATATGGACGACGAAGATAACTAGAAAAAAATTGGGAGTTTCAACTACATGTGGTGCTATATAATGGGTAACAAGTGTAGTGGCCTTCCTTTTTCCAAACTGCTAATGGCCTTCCATGAGAGATATGAAATCAAACCAAATTCCCCTCCTCAACTGCAACTACAACATCATATAGTTGGAGGAGGTGATTCTATTGATGATGATAATGATAATCACAATTGTCCTAATCTGGATTATAATGTAGTGCAATAGATTCTCTGAAGACTTTGTTTTTTGTTATTGATGAGGGCCAAGAGCATTTGAAAAGCCTATAATATGGCAATATCGATGAGCACTTTCAAGCAACATTTGAATGTTGAGGAGACTCATCATTTTGTGATGCAACACATGGCGCAGGGCTTCCATGGAATCACCTTCTTTAGTAGCACACTCAACCGCTAGTTTCAAATCCCTTTACCCTAGAAGAGATGGAGATGGCACTACACCATGTGCTATCACCATTACCCCACCGAGCTTTACCCCTATGTTGTAGTAGTAGGGATTTTTCTCTTTGTTGATTGGGAACAACTGTTTAATCGCAACCCCCTCATATTTAATCCACTAACCAAAAAACGTAAGATCTTTTCCTCCTCTTCCACTCCACTATAGGTGGGTGGTAGAAATGGCCATGGAACTAATATCCCAGTCCAACAATAACCACTTTCAAATTATTAGGCTTCTAGGAAAGCTAGCCCACAAATTTTTGTCCTCTACTCTACAATTCCATTACAGATACCTGGATGAATGTCCCTGCTATTCCCACTCCCATTACCATCTTCTCTAAAAATCACACTTAGACCAGCACACTACATAATGGCATGGTCTTCTTTACTAATAACTTTGGTCATCATCTAGGTGGTTATGACATTGCTCGCGGAGAGTTTGAGTTTAAGGAGATTGAAGGAGGGATCCCTTCCCAGATGGATTCACATGATCATGATAAGAACCTCCACGCTTATCTTCATGCCTTAGTGGCATGCAATGGAAAGCTTCTTCTGGTGGGTAGGTTACAGAAGAAGGATGGGGAAGGGTCCATACTTGGTCGCTTCCCTTTCATCAAGCACACTTTGGTGGGGATATGGGAGCTACACAATAATAAGAGGTGGTCCTAGTCTCTTATTGTTGTTACTCCTTACGATATGTTACAAGACACAATGAAGTATTCCAATGGAACTGATTTTATGGTTCCTGCTACATCAGATAAAATTTGGCTTATGATTAAAGGAAACTTGAATCTAGGAGGCTTGATTTGAACTCCATGGAATGGAGTGCTTTTCCAAGCTACCCACTTGAAGATTTGGTTGAATGCTTTCCAAGGAGAGCAGTCTGTGGAACTTTCTCATTGAATTTAACTGAGAATATGTAGGATTACTCATTGTAAAATCCCTATGGGAAATGGATACAATATAATTTTCAATGTGTTCCCTCGAAAAAATGATAGTAAATTTGGTAAAAATACATATGTAACTGTATGTAAATGATATATACCTGTAAAAATAGTGATAGATTGTTAGTAGGGATAGATATGCTAGTATATGCATAGCATATAATATAGATGCAACTCATGCTACTGTAATTATTTTATCTTGTAACTGATTTGGTCCTTTTGTCATTTTAGTTTTATTTTCAAACATATAAGGATTTGTGTAGTCTTTATTAGAAAATACATTTTATGAAAACTTATATAATTTTGATTGTTTTAAAACTTGTAAACTGATTGATTAATGTGTTTAAATATCTTTGTAGTGAATTTATGATGATGGTCTATGATTTTGTTTAAACAATTTCATCAAGTTCTTTTATAAGATTTACTTTAAAAGAAAATGAAATTGGGTGAATGTAGCTTAAGTAGAGTATTAAGATTTAGATTTAGCTCATCAAATGAAAGTTGCACAGTAGCAACACCCCCAATCTTGAGAGTTCGATCCACTTTAGCTGGAAGAAAGGAAGAATATTTATCATCGAACTCAAAATCAAACAAGTTATAAGGAAATCTGGCTTTTTGGACAACTTCTTCAAAAATCAAATCAAAACCATCAATTCCTAAAGTTTCTTCCTCAAACATTGTTCCAAATCCAATGCAGAGGGCCATGTGCCCTACTTTCAACAACCCTTCAGAGATCATATCTTGAAAAACCATAGATAAAGTGTGACTTGGTCATTCGACCTGTAAAAGGACCTGATTGTGACTCAACATTCATCCCACAAGATGTTAAGATCCTATCATGATGTCAATATTTATGTGTGTTCATTTGTATTTTTTAGCTAAAACTATGATGTAGGTTTCAAGTTTTCAAGCATCCAATCAAGCCATTTCATGCAAGATCTAATCATTGGAGTGATGTGTTAGACTTCAGTCCTCTAACGGAAGCCATTAAAGGGTTTGGTGAGTTGCAACAAGATATTATTCATTCATCATTCCTTTCATTTATGATTTCATTTCATTATCAAGATTTAATTACAGAACTAGGGTTTGAACAAGGAAAACCCTTATACACCAAAAACAAACATTTTTCTCCTGTTTGTGTATTTATAGATTTTCAAGTGAAGAAGGACTGAAATTGGATCAAAAGTGCAATTTTACAAAGTAGTGAAAGTTGTAATCAAAGTTGTCAACATATGGAAACTCACCTATAAGTTTTATTTCCAGCTTTCCAATAGTCAAACCTAGGGGAATCAAAAGCTTAGATCCAACATCAGAGGACTGCAAAAAGAATTTTTTAGAGTCCTGTAAAAAGACCCATTCACCCTTGAGAAAATGTGTCCTGGAAGGGCACTTTGAGACATTTTTGGTGACAGGTGCATAATATTGTAAACTTTCCAAATATACCAAAAGATTGTGGTTTTCATTAGTATTATGTTGTAAATTTTTATTTCAAGTTTAACTTCACATAATTGAGTTCATTTGTATTTTATTTTCATCTCCCAAAAGTGCATTTCAGGAATATTTTACCATTTTTTTTCATAAAGAAAACAACAAGATTTCCAATAGGGTTGAATATTCACTTAAGGGTTGAATGTTAATCCTACCTTTGGGGATCTCATTTCTTAATAAAAGTAGAGAAAGTGTAACTGCATCATACATCCATTTAACCATTCCATTTTGGATCACACACACTTTCCTTTTTGTATGTTTCCTTTACTATTGAGTTTATATTGGATCTATGTGGTTGATCTTTATAATGGTTTGATTCATCTTGGTTGCTCTATAATTCATTTACCTTTTTAGTCAGTGGTTTTATTGGACATATTCTATGCCTAATTCATACAAGAATACATAAATAATAGTGATTTATCATATGATCCTTGTTCTCCTACTATTCATAGGACCTATACATATATTAAACCAACTAATCATCATAGCACACCCTATATTGATGTTACATATGAAATTAATAAAAATACACTTGATGGGAGAGATGAATTTATATTTTAAGTAGATATCCTTGTCATTTCTAACCATATCCTTTTTTTGATGATACCAAAATTACATATCATTTCCCTGTGTCTTCATGATTACCTATAGATTTTTTTAAAAATTGATCCATGATGATTCTTATTTTCATATATTGGTATATTTTGAGTCTACATATCTTGTATTATCTTTTATTTTATCTTCATTCTATGTACCATGTGTATTTAATACTTCATCATTTGTTACTATAAGATAGGTTCTTGACATATAAAATATATTTTTTAATACATGATTTGATGCCTATCTATTGGCATGACATACACTATTGATTTTGACACATCTATATTAGAGCATCATAATCTATTCTATTTTATTATTATACTAGGACAATGACCTTACAATGAAACATCTTTTAAGAATGAATGGGATTATTTTTCAATAAATTTTAGAATGGAGTTTTAACTTTAGAGAGCTAATAATATATTTTTTATTGATTGATTGAAATTGGTTGATAAAATCACTCACCTTTTCTTGTGGTCCTTTCTCACAATGAATTACCCAAATGAAATTGACCTCAATATTTATTTGAAGTTGTAAATACTAAAATATTTTTTCTCATGTCAAATATCCTATTGGAGCCATAAGATATAGAGTAGAAGCATTGAATAACAATTTTATTGAGTCAATTGTAGAATATTTTGCAAATGATGTGATCATCATAAAAAATTCCAAGAAAAAGAAGTAAAATATACTAACATGAATGTTGGATGAACTTTGTCATCATATAGATGAAGGTGGGGCTATTTTAAATTGCAAGGATAGGGATGGGATAAAATTTCATAATATAGGCTATTGTGATTAAGATCCATGGTTTTTTCTACATAATCTTTAGGTAAGACATCATTTTTTTGATACATTTATTCAAGATGGTATAATAAATGGGACATGATGGGATTTGATGAAGGATAAGAGGGAGGGTAGGAGAAGGAAAATAATTAGTTTAATGATATTTAGAAGATAAATGGATAAAATATAGAGGAGTTGTTTTTGAATAAGAAGGAGAAAGTTTATAAGCATCTGATGCAAGAGCATCCTTGGTTGCGAGAGCAATCTTGCAGCAACCAAAAGAATGTGGATTTTAATTTTTTTATTTTCCTAAGGTTTGGTAAGTGATTTATTTAATAGGTTAATTTTCAAGGTTAGTCTAAAATAAATATTAAATAATTTCCCTTTACTATTTTATTGCACATTTTGGGATTGGAGATAATTTAGGAGGGAACTTTGCGAAATTGTCAATTTTGAAAATTTACAAAAATGGACTTGGGTGTGAGATTTGAAGGAAATTATAAGCTTGAATGATGTATTTAGAAATTTAATTAATTCATGCATAAAAATGTGGGCACCCAAGGTGAGTTGGCAGTAGTTACATTGGAAACTGCCCTAAAATTTAGGAATTGACTCCCATTTTAGAAATTCTGGTGGGAGTGGGTATATGAATACATTTTTTATCTTATGGAAAGTTTTTGGAATGCATTTTTGGGAGGTTTCTTCACTTGAATTGGTCATGTATTTTTGTTGGATAAGCTTTGGGAGCATTTTTTTGAATATTACAAGCAATTTGGGGTATGTTTTAGTAGCCATTATTGGCTAAAATTTGAAGGTTTTTGTTGCAGGTGTAGTTCCTTCTTGGGAGGGTTGTGCGAATTTTTATTTCAGGTTTATTTCAGGTTTTAATATGTTTGTACAACAACAGATTGATGTGTGAATCCATCGTTTATTGTAGCAGAGGTTTGCATTGAAGGTTGCAAGTTGAAGGAGCTAGACTTTGGTAAGAAAAGTTGGATTGAAGGAGACCATTTTTGTGGTTAATTTTTTCTGTTATAATTCAGTTTTATATCATTTTAAAAATGTATTTCATCAGCCCACATGGCTGAGAACCATTGTAATTTCAGATTTTCTTTGTTATTATACAATTTTTGGAGGGTTTGAATGGAAAACATGAGATCTTATTTGCAGATTTTTGGTGTTAATTTAAGCAATTTATTAGTCAAATTTTTAGATTATTAGTATTTGTGGATGAGGTTTGAACTTACTCCATCAGTTCTATCAAAGCAGGAGTTTATGAGTGTGCAGGTAGAGTGTCGAATGTGAGGCAGTTTGCACCAGGAGTTGTGGTGGTGTGTGAGTGATTTGTGTGTAGACTAATCGCCGAATGTGAGATAGTCTATACTTGAGAAGTTGGAGATTGAGATTGTGTGGAAAGTCTTTGATGAAATGACAAAGAAGAAAGGAAATATAATCTTTTTATAGTTTTGTACATGCAGGTGAACAACGTGGAGAAAATATTGTAGAAGTATGCTTTGAAGAAGGAATAGAGAAAGAGAGTGAGAAGAGAAAAATGCAACAAAGGTTGAGAGGCAAAAGAAGGTGCAAAAATTGAGGAGAAAAATTATGTTGCATTAGTAGATGAGAGTCCTTTTGAAGACTCAAGAGTATTGAAAATGCAATTGCAACTGAGAGTGAAGGTGAAGAAGATATGGTAGCAGATAGTGGCAAGGAAAAAGAGCTAATGTATAATATTTTTCATTTTTATGATGAAGATGAGAATGTATTTTGTATGGATGGAAGAGTTGTAGTAGAGGATAATATTCATTCATATTTTGGTAAATTTGAAAAAGATGATGATTTGCATACTTTGAATAAGTTGGTTCAAATAGAGTTTTATAGTGAAGTTTCATATGCAAAAGATTTGTTTGTTATTTCAAAGTTTAGTTCAAGTGCATTTTGGAGGAGGTGGTTAAAATATGGTGGGTTGAATCCCACAATATTGGAAGATATTGTGAGTTCCATTTGGTGGAGTTGGTTGGTTTATAGTGGAGATGATTCCACATTGAAGATGTTGAGTGTAGAGAAGAATTATCAAAGGAGAAGGATACTTGTTCTAAATAGGTGCTAGAAGAGGAGAAAGAGGAAAAAATTAGAGGTACTAGTTTCAGTGATTGAGTTTACTGAAGATTTATTGCAATCTTAAAGGGTGGTACTATAATTCAACTCCATTTTTTGAATATAGATTCACAAAATTTTCCTATCCCAGGTGTCTGATGCAAGAGCATCCTAGGTTGTGAGAGCAATATTGCATCAACCAAAAGAATGCATTTTATTTTATTTTCCTAAGGTTGGTAGGTTATTTATTTAATAGGTTAATTTTCAAGGTTAGACTGAAATAAATATTGAATAATTTCCCTTTATTATTTTATTGCAAATTTTGGGACTGGAGATAATTTATGAGGGAACTTTGGGAAATTGTCAATTTTAAAAATTCATAAAAATGGACTTGAGGGTAAGATATGGAGGGAATTATAAGTTTGAATGATGCATTTAGAAATTTAATTAATTCATGCATACAAATGTGGGCACCCAAGGTGATTTGGTAGGAGTTACATTGGAAACTACCCTAAAATCTAGGATTTGAATCCCACTTTGGAAATTTTGGTGGAAGTGGGTTTATGACTACATTTTCTATATTATGGAAAGTTTTTGGAATTTATTTTTGGGAGGTTTCTTCCCAGCTCGGTTGTTTCTATTTGATGGAGAAGCTTTGGGAGCCTATTTTTGAAGATTATAGGCAATTAAGCCTAACGCTAACCCAAATCCTAATGCTATCTCTAACCCTAACCCTATCCTTAATATTAACCCTAACCCTAACCCTAATTATATCTTTAACCCTAAACTAAAACCCTACCCCTAATCCTAGTTCTATCTCTAATCCTAACCTTAACCCTAGAATACTAATGCTAACCCGAATCCTAATCATAATATTAAGCCCAACACTAATCCTAACCCTAACCCTAATTCTACCTCTACCCCTAACCCAAACCCTATCCCTAATCCTAATTCTATATCTAATCCTAACCTTAACCCTAATCTTAATGCTAACCCCAACCCTAATCATAATCCTTACCCTAATCCTAACCCTAACCTAAACCTTAATTATTATACTAACCATAAACCTAACCTTGGTTGTATCTCTAACTGAAACCCTAACCTTAATTCTATTTGTAATCTTAACCCAAAACCTAACCCTAATCCTACTTTTATCTCTAATCTAACCCTAACCCTATCCCTAATTTTAATATTATACCTAACCCTAACCCTAATTCTATATTTAACCCTAACCTTATCCCTAACTATAATTCTAATGGTATTCTTAAGTATAACCATAATTTTATCTCTAAATGTTCAACACTTTCCCAAATCCTAACTCTAACCCTAGCTATAACCCTAATTATATCTTTAATCCTAATCCTAACCTTAATTACATATCTAATTGTAACCCTTACTCTTATCTTAACCCTCATCCTAATCTTATCACCATCCCTAACACTAACTCTAACCCTAACCCTAACCCTAACCCTAACCCTAGCCCTACCTCTAAACCTAATTCTATTTAGAATAATAACCCTAACCCTAACCATATCCCTAAAACTAACCCTAACCCTAACCCTAATTCTATCTCTAAACCTAACCTATCCTAATCCTAAATTTATGTCTAAACCTAATCATATCCTAAATCTTAACACTAACCCTAATAATTTGTCTTCCATATTTTGCTACAAATGCTACTAGCATATAAATTTTTAATAATATATATAAAGAACATTGAAAGATATCCTTCTCGAGGCTCCTATGCACTTTTATGTAAGTAATTCATTAAAAAATAGGTGCCTCAAAAAGGATATCTCTTGAATTTTTTTATATATATTACTAAAAATTATATATATATTCTAGTTTTAGTTTTAGTCTCAAGCATATAAGGGTTTGTACAGTCTTTATTACAAAATATTTTTTATCAAAATTTATATAATTGGATTCTTTTAAAAGTTGTAAATTGATTGATTAATATGTTTGAATATCTTTGTAGTGGTCCATGATGTCTAGGGTTGTTTAATGACAATTCTATATAGGGTGAAAATAGGATCCACCCTAATGAATGTGTAAAAAAGATGGATCGCTTATTTTTCAAGGCCCTAAACATGTCAAATAATGCAAAATAAGATGTTAATTCCAACCAAAAATTCAACCTAACTATTATAGCAACTATGCGAGATATTTTTAGAGCATAAAAGGCTTTGCACCTAGCCAAAAGGTTGTTTTTTACCTATGGAGGACTCATTCACCTTCATAGGTGAATGGGTCCTTTTAGGGTTTAAAAAAACTAATTTCAAGATGATGTAATGTACCTTGATGTCTGCACTCTTGAAATCACGGTTATCAAGTTCTGGAAGCCTGTAGTTAATTTTGTAGAGCTCTTTATGTGATCTTTCACTTTGAATGACAACTTTAACAACTTTTGTCCAATCTTGGTCCAAATCTTGCTCAACTTGATCTTGAACCTA
>VDFB02134282.1:0-29282 GCA_007258455.2 Sequoia sempervirens | reverse complement strand
CACATCCTCCAAAGTTTTCAGCTAAAAGTTACACCAAGAGGCCAGGCATTCACTCATCCAAAAACGTAAAAACCCCGAGCAATTACAAGATTTGTTATTTTAATGCATTCCAATGAAAAGATGCACCTTGCCAAGCCCACTCATTAACACCATTAATGAACTCATCCACAACTTAAAAAACACAGATACATTTCTTAAAACACTCTGTCCACAATCCATACAGTCTAGAAACTACATGTCCAAGGTATTGAGAAAAGCAATAAACATTAGTACCTTATAGAGAAACTGAAACACTTCTCCTTCTTTCCACTAATCCAAATGTATGCAGTAAATTGCTGGTGGAAAGGAGCCTGGTATATCAATATACCCAATTAAGCATAAGAGAACAAAATGTATAGACGTTGTTCAACTGTAAAGCTTCAGCCATGTTTGTGTGTGAGGAAAGGATATGGAGAATGGATGCCCTTCCCTGCAGGGTGTAGGTTGGAGAATTGTTTTTAAAGGGACTGGTTACTTGCTACGCGCCATATGCTCGGGACCCACTCCCCTTACCTACTTCCCCTACCCACCCACTAGCAACCATCTTTGAATACAATTATTAAATTAATCATCACTCCTAAATGGATTACCTTCACTTACCTAACTACAATCTCAATCAGTACTGTCCATTGCCTCTGTCTATTGATTGATTGTGTGTCAAAATATGTTTCTCCCGCATAATCTCTATCTATCAACACAAAAAAGTTGTTTTGAAATAACAGTCCCCTTGCTTGGGCTTGAGTGATGCTTACGGTCTGGTCTTCATTTCTTTTCCGTTTTTCTTTCCCCGCATGAATTAAAAGGTAGCTACTTTTTCTGGTTTACTTGTCCTGTTCGAAATCCGATGATAGGGACGTTTTATTAGAGGAGCCAACCCTAATAAGAGGAGAAAGGGAAGATGGAACAGCTTACCTAAAGTCCTTTTCTTCTTTTCCCGGGGGAGGCGGTGGGAAAGCATTAAATACAAGCATTGGCTCTTGCATTTAAAATTTATAGTTATTTTTGTTTTTTTAAAAGTAGAATTATCTGTTAGGTTGAGTTAAGAATAGAAGGGTATCTATTCTATCAATTAGGGTTTCATTTTTTATGGTATTGGAGGTTTGTCTTTAAATTGTAAATATTCAAAGTACAGTTCAATTTTCATCTAGACTTTAGACATTCAAGAGTCTAATAGAACCATTCAATTTCATATAGACTTATACACTCAAGAGTCTAGTAGAACCATTCAATTTCATCTAGACTTAAGACTCTTTGACTTTAAAATCAAATTCTAAATTTAATAAATTCAAATTTAATAGTAATGATGATGATATAATGACATCAAAATATATGTGAGGTTGAAATGATGAAATGTACATAATGTAATTATATTTCCCTTTAAATATAAATGTATAATTGTCCTTATTATGTTGTTTTTAATTACTAGGGTTTTCTCAAGAGTTTTCATAATCTTTAGATTATTTCTAGTTTAATATTATTATATATTTATGAAATATAAATTTGTAGTTGTCTTTAGTATGGTGAATTTTCTAATTATAAGTTTTGGTTAAGAGTCTTCATAAACTTTATACAATTTCTAATTTAATATAATTAGTATTTTTAAGTATGTATTTATAGTTGTCTTTATTATTAGATAGTGAAATTAGCATACACATGTCAATTCTCATTTAGTTTCTAGCATCTTTAGATTACTTCCAAATTTATGTTATTATATATTATTTAAATATAAATTTATAGTTGTCTTTACTATGTCAAGTCTTTCAATTATAAGCTTTTGTGAAGAGTTTTCACAAACTTTATACTATTTTTAATGCAATATAATTAGTAATTTTAAGTATGTACTTATAGTTGTCTTTATTATTATATATATTAAAATTAGCATATTCATGTCAAATCTCATTTAGTTTTTAGCATGTCTTGATGGAACATCTTGAGATAATTACATATCTTCAAGGGGTACACTTTGGCTTTAAATTTGGTTCATGACCTAATACCATTCCCTGTCAACTTCATCCTTATTTGCACCTACCTCCATGCATTTGACCTTATCTCATTCTCATTTGTGCAAAATCCAAGGCATTCACAATTTTCTTCATCCATATTAGCAAATGTCTTTATTTGTTTGCTTTCTACCTTAAATTTACTAGTTTAACCCTAATATTTAATTCCACATCACTTTGGATCAATCTAATGCAATCTTGTATGCTTCTCTCAATCTTGAGGCATGCAAAGATTGAACCTTGAATTCAAATATTTCTATTCAATTTTTTTGGTTATTCTTTATTTCATTCTTGTTATGTGTGGTCTATGTTGGAATGATATATTGGAATATGTATAGATTAGATAACTTGTGACATCTTTTCTCATATGGTTAATGGTGAAAATTATATTTATTCCTTCTATGACATAGATTTTGGGACCCTAGAATGATTGCTCTCTTCCTAAGATTTTTCACCTAGAAAGAGAGAGATTTAGGTCCCAAAATTCTTATGTAACACTCAAATTAGGATGCATACTATATGATATGATGTAAATGAAATTAACTAAATGCAATTGATTGATTGAAATGAACTAGAATGAATGCAAAGCTAAGATTTATGCCTTGTTTGAAAACAACACATGATATGCAAAAAGATTAAAAATGATGAATGAAATGTAATTTTTCACTAAACAAAAAGTTATTTCTTGAAGAATGTGTGCACCTGGAAGATTGTAGAGGACTGAATGACAATTTGAAAAGCTGATGAAATTTGAACTTAGGCTGACAGGGACTCATTCACCACCTTGGGCGAATTAGTCCCAGATCAGGACTTTTCTGCTCAGAATCTGTTTTCTAACAGTTAGGGATTTGAAATAACATTTGACTCAATTCTGCACCTTAGGTGGGACTCATTCTCCAAGCATGGTGAATCAGTCCTCTTTTTGATTTATGCAAACTCAGAACTCAAATATGTATCTTAACACCTGCACAACAAATTCTGACGAAAACCCGATTCCAAATCTCAAAAAATTCCTACAAAACTGCTTAAAAGAATTGATCTAATGGGGGGTTTGCCTTAGTCAAACCCCTAGGATGGTAATTAAACCTTGAATAGAGAAAAAATTGCATAAACCCTAGCCTTAGTTGTATTAAAGACTAGGAAAAGTTAAATCATGACAAAAACCCTATTTTATTGCTCTAGAATAAGATATGCAAGAATGATTGAAAGGATGCAAGATCTCTACCCTAGAAATCTTACAACACATAAAACATGGATATGAAATGACATGCAAATGATAAATGAACACAATGCAAACCTTAGTTTGAAGATAGAGTAACAATGGAAGATGGAATCAATAGGAAACCATGCCCTTAGGCATGATTTTGGTGGCTAGTTGCACGTCTTCACCCTAGATTTCTTCATGATTCACCATAGGCATCCATCATCAACCCTTTGCAATGTTGGATCTTGACAAGATTAGTGAGTTTCAAGACCTACAAAAACCCTAGTTTGTTGTCCTAAAACTTCAACTTTTGCTTATGAACTTTGGTGTAGATGTGCTTTTTACTTTTGAGATGATAAAAATTGATCAAAAAGTTGTGTAAAATGAATTGAAATGTGTATTTATAGGCAACAACACCTTATTTTCCTATTAATTAGACCTAAGATGTTGACATTCACTGAAAATAAAAGTTAAATTGATTTAATTCTCTCTAAAATTTGAACTTTCCCTCAAAGGGGACTCATTCGCCAAGGGTGGCGAATGGGTCCCACCAGAGGAGACTCATTCACCCAAGGTGGTGAATGGGTCCCACTACTGTTGTTTGAGAGTGGGTTGTCAGGGTATGATGCTATTAAACATTGTTTATCAGGTTTTATGTGATTTCATATGTGAAATGGGCCTCTAGATCGAAATTAATAGGTCTAAGGGGCCTATAAATGCTATTTTTAAGGGGAAATGATGTGAAGGGGTCAAAAGTGGGTCTAATTATCCATGAAATTATCTCTTGTCTCAAGAGGGTCCAATTTTCTACGACACATTTAGCCCCCACTTTAGTGCCCATATGACTTTATGTGCATATGTAAGCTAAAGAACTTTAAATGATGCACCTTACTATATAAAAGGATACTCATTCAGAAGACGGGAGAATGAAGCCCCCAATGTAGTGAAAACCACAACATTAGGAACCATATCTTGCAACACACATTCGTTAATTGTCCAAAAATCCTTTTATCTAACTCTTAGGAATCCAATTCGAGGGTAGATGTATACCCCCACTTGATTCTGCTTGCTTTAAGGAGGTGGAACCAAGGTAGCAGTCTAGCCACATCGAAGAAGAAACACCATACCATAGGGCATTTCCAAGTACCATGCCACATAACAATAGGTAAATGATGATGTTAGGTGTGAAATTATGATTCCAATGCATGAAACGACATTGAAAACAAATTACCCTAGCGCCAGCTATGTTAAGTTGAAGAAAAGTTATAGCATAATTTTTTTGAGAAAGATGATAACATTAGGTTAAATGTGAGAGTAAAAAGAGGTGAAAAGTAGGTAAAGGAAATGTAAGAAAGTAATTTGTCACTTACTATTCATTTTACCTTCATTGTAGCTTGAGAGTGACAATTTAGGAGAAAAAGATGCCGAGCAGACAAGATTACACACCTTCGCGGCTAGACAATCTTTGTGAACAGGTAGCACGCGACGAGCGGTATCGTGAGGTGAGTCAATTATGCAACTTTCGCCATGCATTTTGATGATAGTGTAATGATATTTATGCAAGAATAGGTCAATTTAGGTTTCTTGGAAAAAAGTTCGCAAAGTGTCCCCTTTTTTTTGCAAAGTGTCCCTTTTGTTCACAAAGTGTCCCTTTTGTTTGCAAAGTGTCTCGTTTCTTCGCGAAGTGTATTATTTCTTTGCAAAGTGTCCCTGTTTCTTTGCAAAATGGTCAAAAAGGGTTCTAAAGTATCTAGGTCCATTAGAAAATCATAGTAGATTGAATTTAGCACACTTGCTTGATGAGTAATTTGAAAATTGAAGATATTAGATGAAATTTAGAGTGTTTTATAATGATTTTGATAGGTTCCTGCTCGATCGTGGTAGTGGCTAGGGGGAAGACAACTATCATTTTTGAGAGATTTATCACCAACGCTATCAGTAGCAAAGACATAGCATCTATAGTCAGTGGGTATCTATTGGGCATACATGATGTGACCTATGAGATACTATGATGCCATGCTTATGACTTTGTGTGAGCATTGGGATGGAAATACTTGTACCTTCCATCTTCCTATTGGGAAAATGATGATCACACTTGAGGACGTATATCGCATTCTCTGAGTTCCTATTTGGGGAGCGCGAGTGTATTTTTGAGGTGATCGCTCATTTCATGAGAAGAAGAGAGATATGCAGTACTACCTAGGAGGGCCGATACATGAGGAGAGAGTTAGAGCATGGATCAAGTTTCCTATGCTTCTATACTCACGAGCTCCTGTGGTGAGATGGATTATGATACACACAATGGCACTAGTACTCAATCCAGACATATGAGTGATACACTTGGATGGTGGACTGGTACACTTGGTACGAGGGATGTGTGATCGACAGACAGTCTATGCATGGGGTCGCTGCATTCTGGCACATTTGTACGATGATTTGGGGATACTTGTATACTGGGAGATCAACAGTATGGTCCATTGTATGCTTCTATAGGTGTGGTGCCTTGAGCATATCATATGTACCAGCCTTGTCAGATATCCATGTATTATAGCGGCAGGGTACCCATGAGCATTTGGCTATCCTCTGAGATGGTTATGGAAGTATGGAGATTGAGTTTTGGAGGGTGAGATTCAATTGGATAGAGGAGGATGAGATCCTATGGAGACCTTGCCTACTTACTCTCCAATGGCCAGATCCCATCAGACAACTATGGAGGATGTAGATGGATAGATTTTGAGTAGGGAGACATGAGTACATCATGTGGCCATTCTATTATGGATGAGTCATGCTAAAATTTGGACAGATTCAAACACCACCTAGGGCGTGCCCCTTCATTAGACGATCAATGCGGAGTGCCCAGAGGCCAGGGGATATTGTTCGGCTAACTATAGATCATGTTCGTGAGAGTGATTTTGATGATTTAGATCACGACCAACCACTAGTCTCTAACATTGATGATGTCATTAGCACATATGAGTTCGAGGAGTGGTGGGCATATGCATGACCAACTCCTATATTTCCCATGGATTTCCCCCTAGGTGATGTAGAGGAAACAACAAATGAGGGTGATGAGCCAAAAGAGAGAGCAGAGGTGGTATGATATAGGCCAACAGATATTTTTACAGATGTGATTGATGAGGAGTACCAATATAATGTTGATCTTGACTATGAGGACCAGGATGGAGGAGAGGATGCTAAGGAGGAGGAGGATTATTATGAGGAGGAGCCTCCCCTCAGTGAGGGTGATGAGGTAGCTATTGAGGATCAGTACAAGAATGGAGAGTCCTCACATACTTATAAGACCAGATCACAAGTAGTAGCTACAACAAACATCATCATGCAGAGTCAGAGGGAGGCTAGCACATCCTCCATGCCCCCCAGAGATGAGGAGGTTGACATTCCTCGTACATTTGGAGACATAGGTGATAACATTTGATTTGATGCATGTCCTTTTAGTGATGTATGCTTAGTTTGTATATGTATACATATATCACAATGATGTGTTACTAATTGTGTACATGATCTATCTTGCAGGAGCGACGAAAGACTGGTGAGAGTTCCATCGTCAAGAAGCCACAATGATAGTGCCAACATCCCTCAAGGAGGATGAGATAGATCCTGACTACATGCCCCCACCGATCATGGAGGAGGAGCTAGAGTCACTCAGACCATTCACGAGGCTGCGAGCAACATGTGAGAGTATGAGGAGGTGACTCTGTTAGATTGAGAGTGCACTATAGTAAGCATATACCTTGGAAAAGGTAGGGAGACTATGTGCAAAGCTATCTTAGGCATAGACAGAGAGGGACTAGATGGAAAATGAGCAGCTTATAGATGTGGGACAAGTATAGGGTCTGGAGTATGCACTGAGACTCAGTAGTTCGTGATCACGGTCACACACAACCATCTCACGATGTCCAAGGATTGGATCACGAGTGCCAGATCCTTAGGGGTCTAGCTCTCATAGACCATTATGATGTGACTATGATATGTATATGAAACTTTGATAGATATAAAGAGACATGCACCTTTTATATTATGATGATGTAAATTTTCTTTTGAAATGAATGTTAAATGCTATGTGATTAATTAAAAGAATTATGGTGTAATTATTTAATTAATGACTACATGATTTAACATAATTTATGTGATCTAATATAAAACATATTGTATTTTTAGCATAGATACAACATTGGTGATGAGAAAAAAGATATGTTAAATTAGATACACTAATAAGGGTCTAAATTAACATAAGAGGAATGTGAATAGTATGGAGTCTAAAGCAATTATAAAATGAATGTAAATAATTACTTTAGTGTTCAAGATGAACGTAAATCTAGTTGTCAAGAATAAATCAATGTGAAAGCTATTTAGAGTATCATCAAATAAATTTAAACAACACTGCTATACCAAACATACTATGCAAAGGAGACTACAGATAATACCGATGCAAATTTGTAGCATTAATTGGTTCCCTAAGGGGTGTTCCATCAATCTACTTTAAAAGATAAGCACTAGACCCATAACTAGTATCAACTATATAAGGTCCCAGCTAGTTAGGGCTAAACTTATCCTTTTCTTTGTTATCAACACTAATAGTTCATTGATTTTCAGTAAGAACAAAATCTCCCTGAGAAAATGAGCGAGGAATAACATGAATGTTGTGTTTTCGTTGTAATTGTTTGATGTGAGCTTGTAGACGTTCGAGAGTGTTAATGTGTTGTCCATCAAGCATCTCAAGTTGATGTATTCGTTGAGCTTTATAAGTGTCATCATCAAAAATATCTTGGAGAGCAACTCTCAAAGTAGGAATTTCTAACTCCAAGGGCATTATCACATTAGTACCATAAACTAGGCTATAAGGGGTAGTGCCAATGGATGAATGAACCCTAGTTCTATAAGCCCAAAGTGCATAAGGGAGTTGCGTATGCCAATCTTTATGATTATTGTTAATGGTTTTCTTAAGGATTTGCTCAAGAATTTTATTAGTATACTCAGCTTGTCCATTGGATTGCGGATATTATGGTGTGGAAAAATGGTGTTGGATGTTGAAGGCTTGGAGAAATTGGTGAACTTTGTTATTCTTAAAGGGTGTTCCATTAGCTAAAACGATTGTGGAAGGAAGTCCAAAGCGAGCAATTATGTGTTCCATGAGGAAATGAAAAATTACTTTAGCCATTGTTGAATGAAGGGGGATAGCTTCGACCCATTTTGTAAAATAATCAGTCGTGGTTATGATAAATGTGTGTCTAGCAGAAGAAGGAGGTGGAATTTTTCCAATAAGATCTAATCCCCATATTGAAAACAGCAAAATGGGAACATGGGCATGAAGTTCAATAGCAGGAGCGTGAATTAGATTGCTATGTGTAGATAGGGAAATAATCAACTAGATTTAGTGTAATGAAAACAATAAAATGACTAAATCCTATCAAGCACAATAGAGTACGAAAAAAACAAGGAAATCACAATACAAAGCACAAATGCAAACCAATCTCCACGCTAAACTCGATTTATCTCCATTGCTCTTCTCCACCTGCACAAGGATGCAAGATTTCGAAGGTTGATAATAGAGGAGTGTTGGATGCTCATTCCTACATCATAACGACTTGACGATGAAGAATGACCAATGAAGAGAATGATAGAGATGGATTGAAGAATTATTTTGACAAAGTGAAGATGCTAGAAGAAGATTCGATCCAAATGGCTTGTGAAAGGTTTGATTTATAGATTTTCGATGTGGACAGAGATAAGATTTGATAAGATTGATAATGATTTGATTTTTGTCAAAAGAGGAAATACAACAAGATGAGATAAGATTTTGAGAAAATAGAAAGATTTTGATTCTCTTTTAAAATAGAAATCCTAAAAGATGAGAAGGATAGTGATTAATTATCTAATTAAATAAATTAATTAGATGCACATGAGGTTTAGTTTGGAAAATGAGAAAGCTTGCAGGATTTTATTAATTGAAATTTTGGATTTATTTAATTAGCGTTAGTATGATTTCATTAATTAAATAATATAGAATTATTTAATTAACATTATTAGAAGGGATGAATTATGAATTTAATTAGTGTTAAATAATATAAAGTATTTAATTATTAGGCGAAATGGATGGAAATGATTTAATTAATTAAATAATATAAATTATTTAATTAACTTTAGAAGAGTAGGATGGTTATGAATATGAATTTAATTAAATAGAAATAAAACTTATTTAATTAAAATAGATGATATTTATGGGTACTGAGGCAAAGCATGCTACAAGATGACTAAATGATGTAATGTTGTGACAAGGTATAGTAAGAGGACAATTTTTTGATGTCTACACTATGTTCTTGTCATTTATGAAATTGTTTAACATAAGTGAAACAATCCTTTTCCATATGTCTCCAATAATAACCCATACGAACAAGTTTTTGTACTAACGAACGTCCTCTAAAATGACCTCCACAAGCACCAACATGAGCCTGTTCAAGTGCTAAGGGGATTTCATAATCCTTAAGGCAACGTAGTAAGAGACCATTAAAAGATCTTCTATATAACACATCTACAAGAATCATGTATTTAGTTGCAAGTTTTCATAAGCGCTTTCGAGTATTTGTGGTAGTCGATTCGGGAACGGTACCATCCTTTAAATAATTGTATATCGTATTGTACCATTCACATGAAGTTGTTTGAGTTATGGGTAAAATTTCTTCTAATGGAGTATTGATCAAAGGTTTCATGATGGTATGAATAATGAATGTGAAGTCGGTAGAAGGATCATGTGGGGATATGAGAGAAGCTACACTAGCCATTGCATCCGCATGTCAGTTGTCCTTTTGTGGGATGTTATCAATGGTGAAGGAATCAAATTTGTCTAATAATTTCATGATAAGATCTTTGTATTTTAATAACTTTTCATGTTTAGTTTGATATGCACCATTGATTTGTTTGATGACTAATTGTGAATCACCAAAGATCTTAATATGTCAGGCGTGAAAGGATAAATCAGCTTGCAATCCCACAATCAATGCTTCATACTTAGTTTTATTATTGGTACATAGGAAATTCAAAAGATAGGACAAGGGAATAGGGTTACCGTTGGGTGGAATGAGGACCACTCCTACATCGAAACTTGTTCGACACTTAGACCCATCAAAGAATAACTCCCATGGTTTAATAGTAGTGGTAAAAACATGATCATCAGGAAAGGAATGAATGGTAGGGAAAGTCAAGGGAGAAGGAGCATCAACTAAGTGATTGGTTAAGGCTTGACCTTTGATTTCTTTTTGTGAAACAAATTTAAGATCAAACTCGGTTAACAACATTACCCACTTAGTAAGTGTCTAGAGAGATCAATTTTGTTAAAAGATATTTAAGAGGATCAAATTTTGTGACAACTTGTACTTCAACATTTAGTAAATAATGTCATAACTTACTAGTAGTGAATACAAGAGCCAAACATTGTTTTTCAATTGGTAAATAGTGTGTTTCATAATCAACTAAGGTGTGGTTGATGTAATAAACAGGGTGCTCTTTACCATGATCATGTTGTTGAGCCAACAATGTTGCAAGAACATGGGAAGATGTGGCAATGTACAAAATAAATGGCCTATGTGGCACAACCAGTTGTAAAACATGTGGAGTAACTAAATATTCCTTTAAACTCTCAAAAGCTTGTTTACAATTGTCATCCCAATCAAAGGGAACACCCTTTTTAAGAAGACATGTGAAAGGTAATGTGCAATCAGCTAAAGATGCGACAAAATGTCGAATAGCTTGAATGCATCCTTGTAACGTGCATAACTAAGAAATGTTCTTTGGAGGTGACATGTTAACAATTGCATCAATTTTATTTATGTCCACCTTAATGCCTCTATGAGATATGATAAATCCTAAAATTTTACCACTATCTACACCAAAGACACTTTTTCAGATTCAATTGCATGTTATATTGTTTGATTTGTTCAAAGATTTTGCTAAGAACATTTACATTGTCCTGTCAAGTTAAGGATTTAACAAGAATATCATCAACATAATCTTTCAAGATTTTGTGAATGTAATCATGAAATATTAATGTCATTGCACATTGATAAGTTGGGCTAGTGTTCTTTAAACCGAAGGGCATCACAACCCAACAAAATGTTCCCCAAACAATTGTAAAGGCAGTTTTGTATTGATCTCAAGGATTAATACGCATTTGATTATAACCAGAGAATCCATCCATGAATGACAACAAAGCATGTCCACCAATTGAATCCACAATCATGTCGATATTAGGAAGTGGAAAATCATCTTTCAAAGAGGCTTTATTCAAATCTCTAAAATCGATACACATCCTAATTTTATTATCAGGTTTTGCAACTACGACAATGTTTGAGATCCAAGGAGAATAATCAATAGGTCGAATGAAGCCAACATCAAGAAGTTTCTCTAGTTCTTTAACATGCAAGGCCACATTAGGGTGAATTTATATGGATCTTTTGACAAATAGGTTTAACATTGTTATCGAGGACAATATTATGCATCACAATTTTTGGGTCAATTCCTGGCATATCAGAGTATTTCCAAGCAAAAATTTCAAGAAAATCATGAAGCAAAGAAGTGGTATCTTCTTGTTCTTCATCGTCAAGGAATTTATTGGTTTTAATAACTTTATCTTGATCATGAATTTCCATAAGTATGTCAATTGTATCTCCTAAAGGGAATGCATTGTATGTAGGACTTTCAGATTCCAACAATTTTTCATTGATATCACTTGTTTCTTGCTCGGTAATATTTATAGCACAAGTAATGTGTTTGAAGGAAGCAGGAGAGGATGGGGTACCATAAACACAAGTATGTGTTTCAAGGCCTCATCACTATCGACATACAACCATGAAGGTGGGAGGGTTGGATCAAGCAAGTCAGGATGAGTAATGGTGAGTTTGTGTTGTGGCTGACATGTGATTACATTAATGTTTAAGGATGGTCATTGAGTAGCTTTAGTTGTTTTAGAAAAAGAATATCCCAATCCTATTTAAATTTCTTGCATATTAGGTTCAATAGGAACATGAATACCTTGTTCATGTTTTCCACACCCTTTTCTAGTATAGCCCAATTTCTTTACAAATTTATAACCTTTCCCATAAAGTCTTTCCATTTCACATGGGGTAGGAAGGAATTGATAATCTATCTCATCAAAATTTTTTGTGTATGTTGCATTTTCATCCGTATTGTAAGAGATAGATGTTTGAGATGTCTTGGCAGAATTTTGAGTGGACTTAATTGTTGGTTGTTCAGGCTTTTCATCTTTTTTTGCGTCAGTGTGTATTTTCCCATAAATGAGGGTATGAATTCTAAGGATCCCCAATCATCACCAAATAGTTTAGAGGCCAATTTTGTGTCATCATGTTCAATTTCAAGAGGATCAATGTGAGAGGTTGGGATCAATGTTTTCAAAGGACATGTAACCCCTTTTTCAAGATGCAAGTAGCTTTCAGGCTCAGGATCAATTTCAATTTGATATATGCAATTGTTATAAACATACTTCATGATACAGTGAAGGGTTGAAGGCACTGCATTCATCTCATGAATCCAAGGTCGGCCTAAAAGAAGATTATATGAGAGATCATAAGGCATGACATGGATAGGAGTCTCCTAGTAATCACTCCATTTTTCACTCTTAGGTTCAAAGGGTGCAGTTTTATTAACCTTCTTCATTACATTCAAATATATAAATGGAAAAATCTAGAAAAAGATTACAATTACAGATCTTTACATTCATGCACATGCATGTAATAGAGAAAGATTTGAAACTTTTCAGAAAAGTAATCTTTATTGAATGAATAGATGTTCATTATCTCATACAAGCCATGAGATTAACTTGCTTATTCAGAACAAAAATATGAAAAATATATGCAAGAATAAGTAATGAAGAGAAATGAGTATGTATGTAAGGAGGGTAACCAACCATTGCCTGGAATGACTGGATTTTTATGCATTTTTTCCTTGTTGTTGTCTCGAGCTTCATCCATCTCTTTAGCTCCTTTCATTCCTCATCCTGCATATTACATTAGCGATGGTCTTAGAGTAAACTCTAAGCAATGACTGATAACAGACAGTACATGCATATTCACCCTATCCATGCATACATTGAACACAAAATCTGCATTTTTCTAACCTGTTTGTTTCATGTGCAGCAATAGGTGCAATTATTTTTCTAATTAAATATGAGTGGGAATAAATGTGGCTCCCATCAGGGTTGAGCCCAGCTCATTATTTATCCATGACTTTCAAGGTGCACTTCAGTGCATTCAATCCAGATTGTTGTATTTAAAATCTACCACAACAATTTTTGAAAATGCAGTTTGTGATTACAATGTCTCTAATAGAATCTTGCTTTTTGAAATGGTGTAAAGAGCATTAAATAGCAAGATTATTCAACAAGTATACATCATGTCTAATACCATCATGCTTCAGAAAAAGGCACCCCGTGTACTTAGCATGCAAGCTGTCAGTAATCAAAAGTATAACGACATATCTGCAAAATGCCACAATTTTTGGAGAGATAGTGAAGGAATAATACATTATGCTTTTGAATAAGACAGTGAAATCTCTATGAAATGCCCTAGTTCATTGTTTTCAATGTTCTTTTGGTGATCATAAGGGAGTAATTATGAAAAGTAAAACTTCCATATGATATTACAGCTTATCCCTCTGAGAATGAACAACAATGACAATGTGATTATCAGATTGATAATTTGGAACAGTTATATATTTTGTATATTGTATCTTCCAAAATACAATACATTGTGAATGGTGTTTCGTTGAAATACATTGAAGATTTCAGGTTGTGTATATTAAATTCTCAATCAAAGCAAGAAATTGGCTACAATAAACCTTCAAAGAAGTTTAATACAAATGAAAACTTACAGCTTGTAGATTGGTGAAAAATGGTAATGTTCATTAGGTAATAGAAATAAATAGAGAAGATAGAGTTTTAGTTATAACTTGGGGAGGTTCTTTCACATTTTTATTTGAGAATACAGGAAATGAAAAAAAAAAGAAAAATCTGTGGTAAATTGATTAAGAAGAGCCTATGGTCTGTAGGAAAATGAGATAAGGCGGCATCAGAGGTTTATAGACATGAAAAATAAATTCTGCTTTGAGCTCGAGTTCATTCTTTCAACAGAATGATTCAGATGCAAATTCCATGGGACCCAGGAGATTATTTTAGAAAAATGTGAGAAAGCTTAACTATGAGTGCCATTAAAACATAACATAAAACAATATCTTTCAGCAATTAGAGAAATCACTGAAAATAGAAGGCATTCAAAATGAATACCAAGTATATTTTTGCTACGCACTAACTGAAAGCTCTCCATTCACTCATGTTCTTCAAAAGAATATACCAGAGATCTATAAGAAATGTTTTTCAGGAAATGTTTCTAAGAGGTGAAAAATTTGTTATTAAAAGTTTCCTGAAACCCTCCATGGCAGTGTGGTTTGCAACATAATACCCTCATGGTGGCACAACCTTCAACCATGAAGAGGTTACAGAAACAGAAAAAGGAAAAAATGAATACCCAGAAGCAGTTGTAGGATTACACAGGGAGCTTATTTTGTTTGCTAAGCCCTCTTTCCTGTAGTAAGCGCAATTATATACAAGAGGTACACAATATTGAAATCATGGCAGCAATACAGGAGTAAACTTACAAATTTTCTTGCACATATACAGCGACTGCAGAGGAAATGTGAAATGCAATAAAGAACACAGAAAATTGATTTTTTGACAGAAGTTGAAGGAAGAAAAATAAAATCTGCTGAGATTAAGAGAGCTTCCCGTGTAAGCTTTGCAAAAATATTCCAGAAAATCCTTCATAAAAGCTCTAAAACTCTAAATTCCATGAGAAAGCTAAGGTAGGGTTGTGTCTTTTGCTTTCAGAAAGTTTACCATTCATTTTCCTGTAAAAACTTCAAAGAAATCTCCCAGAATTCGAAGTAAATGGTAAAAAAAAAACAAGGTTCCTGTTGAAACCCTCATCCTATGGCAGCGCTCTAGCATGAAGTTTCCAGAATAGAAATAAGCAAAATGAAAGAATGAATATTTTTATTCATTTTAGGGTTAAGACCCTATCTTGAAATGGGACAATGAAATTTTATCTTTCTTTTGTTTTTCTTTCACTTCAAGACTAATATTATTAGTGTGTGGAATTTCCTCATATTTCCCCTTATATTAAGCCTTTCAAAGTTTGAATGTAACTTTAGGTGTTTCTTGGTTGTTTTTTGACTTAGTAAATTCCATAGTTTAAATTTTTAGTCTCATATTTACACATAGCTATTCTATTATTCTATATTGTAAAATGTGTGAATTTAAATGATAATTTATAAATCATTTAGATTCAAGCATTATATTTCTAAAAATAGAAGCATGTGGAAATATTGATGGATTATGGAAACTTTTCAACGTTTGATGTTTGAAAAGTAAGGAAATACATTTTAACTTAAAGGAAAATAGGAGAAATGAGGATCTATTTGCATTAATAGTATGTTATAAATGAGGGAAAGTTGTTTTCAGTTTGAAAACACTTGGAGAGTAAGAAGGAAAGTTGTTTTCAATTTGGGAGCACAAGGAGGGCATCTAGGAGTTAATTTATTGAGTTTTTATCTTGGTTATGGTCTTGCATGACTTTTTCAACCAACATGAGCTCTTTTTGAGTGGATTTGAGTGCTAGATTTTAGGCTTTGTGAGTGCTTACGAAAATGAGGTTTCTAGAACCTTGTTTGGTGGAACAACTTTAGGACTGGCTACTTAGTGTCATTTGTTACTCATTACAGACTCAGTTCTGATTATGTATTTTGGAGAGTTAGTGATTTTTCCTCAAATCCTTTCTCAGCTGATGTATGCTTTGTAACTCATTTGGAATTTGGAATATGAAATACAAAGATTACCTTGAAGACCAGTGTTAGTTTTCCATACTACATTCTTCTTTCAGATTATGCAATTTTCTGAACTGTGCTTATTATATTTGCATTTGAGCTTCAAAAGTTGTGAAATTCATCTTTCCTTCTTAAAATATATATGAAAATTAAGCCTTTTCATAAATTATGCATAAGTTTCACAAAATTTTTGTTGAGTAAATGAAATAACTATCATTATTTTTCCAGTGTATGTTCATCTTTTTATTTCATGATTCCCCGCCGCCAGTGTATCACCATAGGGAAGTTCTAGCTTTATCATTTTGTCGTACTATCCTCTCTCTTTCCTTCCAAAGACACAGTTTAGGGGGTGATATAACTATCATAGGGAAGTCAATTCTCACCTCGCAGGTTTGATCTTATATAAGTTTTATACTTTTAAGATCATTCCCATGTTACACTGGATTGTTGAATTTTACATTCAACATGGTGCAAAATCCAAGTGTTAACAATTTTGGCACGCCAGGTGGGACAGGTTCCTCACCATTTTGTTGGTTTGGTATGCAACTAGCAAGTTTCAGACTTTACAGAAGTCATTTTTGCATACTTGGCGACTCCACTAGGGAGAAAGAACTTTAGAATCAGTGCTTTTATAGCTTATGAGAAGAGTTCAGACAAGGAGCAACTCAGTTCCTTTTGAATATTTACAACGTTCCCCACCAAGGAGAAAAGGCAGGGCAACAGAAAGGCCATGGACAACATTTGTCTATTTTAGAAGAACCAAGTCTACTCCTCCATCTATGAGATCTCATATTGTTGTCCCATTTTTTGTTTCACCTAGAGTGCAAGTAAATCCACCTCGTGCTACATAGATGGCAAGGAATCAACCATTTGTTGCTTTTGATGGAGGCAGTCCCTTGAACTTGGCGCAACATAATGATATACTAGTGGTTTCCTTAAATAATTTACCAATCTTCACTGGGGAGGATCAGACTACCCCTATTGAGCACATAAGGGATGTAGCCTCGTTATGTGGAGTATATCTTATAACTCATGAAGATGTAGTTGTGAGACTGCTTGCTGCATCTCTCAATGGCAAGGCTTTATAGTGGTATCAAGGTTTACCAGTGAACTCTATTGCAACATGGGATGATTTTGGTGACAAACTGCACAAGCAATTTCAAGATAAATCTGATCACTTGTCTCTGGTGGAGCAGTTGACAACTATAAAAAGAGCTCCTCAAGAGCAAATGATAGATTTTAACTTTCATTTCCAGAGGACTTGGTTTAGAATTCCTGTAACAGTGAGGCCATCTCCTGAGCATGATTTTTTATACTTTCTTAAAGCTTTAAACAGTGAAATAGCAGTCATGACACAATCAATGGGTGGCGTATCTTTACCAGGTGCATATGAAGTGGCAATCAGGGCATAAAACTATTTGATTCAGGCAAGAAAAATTGCCCCTAGGCCACCAATTCCTATTTTCCAGATATACAGCCTAATACACCTTTGCAGATACCTCCTTTTACACCTCTACCAGCTATACCAATGCTGCCAGCTGTTGTTCCAGCCATTGTTAAACAAGAAAGTGTTGTTTTAGGCATGCCACAAAAGTTACAAGAGATCAAAATTCTATTGCAGACTTTTGGTAACAAGTTGGTGAACTTGGAAAAACAACAGTCTTATACCAGGCCTTATCAGCAGCAAAACCAGGCCTCAAGTTAGCCTTTTCAAGGTCAACAACAGCAATTCCAGGGGAATAGATAGCAGTACCAAGGTAATTACCAAGGCCCAAGACAAAATATTGCTACAAGACCTTTTCAGGCCTATAATCCAGCTCCAATTAGTGCTTTCAAAGAGCTTGTTCCTGTTCAAATCAATCTGGCTGCAGATTATGAATGGTGTTATCCGTGTAACCAGCTACATAGTCAAGCTACATGCTCTAATGGCATGATCAACCAAGCTCTTATGGTGCAAAATGTTGTAGGTGCGCAAGATTTTCCTAAGGAAGGGTATTCACAACAGTAGGATCAACCTGCAAATGACTCAACTCTCCTGAATTGACAGAGAGAAGAATTTTGTGGAGTGAACCAGGATGACACATCTATTGCTGCTAATACTAGAGCCAAGAAGAGGGCTTTTGAGATAGAACAAGCAACAAATAAAGATAAGGGAGTTGTTGGTCCATCAAATCAACAAGTACCACGCATTTTGCACCGAGGTCATGACACTAGTAAGGAGTAGCCTTTACATGCTTCATTCGCAGGTCAAGTGCAACTTGACCATGCTATTTTAAAGACACAGCCAAAGGTAAACATATCTACACCTTTCAACATTGTTGAAAGTATGAAAAAAATGAATGTTTCAATTTCAATGTGGGATTCTTTAGCAATCCCTGGTCAAATGAATTTGTTACAGTCAGCCTTATCAAATCCAATTAGTTCGAATTTTCCAAATGAAGTCTTTGTAGGCCAAACAAAGTCACTTTTAACCAATGCACTTTTGGATAGTACCACACAACAAAGTAATGGTGTCAAGCCCCCTCCTTTCTATGTTTCCTTAATAGTGGGGAATAAATTGGTGCACAATTGCATGGTTGATAGCGGGGCTAGCAGTTCGGTAATGCCAAAAAAGATTGCAGACCAGCTAGGTTTACAATACCAGCCATTAGAAAAGGGAGTACTTCAATTGGATGGGACAGCAGTAAACACTATAGGTGTTATTAAAAATCTACATCTTACGCTACATGCCTGTCCTAATTTTTCAATCCCGCAAGATGTGTTTGTCATAGATTTGCCTCCATTTTTTGCTTTATGCCTATCTAGAGACTTCACAGCTAAAATTGGAGGGTATTTATCTTCAGATTGGTCCCATATGCTTTTTAGGACCAGGTATGGTACTAAGGTAACTATAACTTCTGAGTCCCTTGCCAAGGATCACATTGAGCCTTATGTGCCATTTACTGTTAATGTTAATTCTATTGTTTTAGAGGATACTAAACTTGCTTCAGCACAAGAGTTAAAAGTTGAAAGTGTACCTGAGGTACCCTGAATGAATGGGCAGCTGAGAACGTGATTGATAATCCAAACAAACTCATTCAGGATGTTGGTCTGGGCAATTACGTGTTGCATGAAGCTGGGACATAAATGCCAAATCTTGAAATGAGTACAAAAAGTCAATTTGAGCAGCAGAATGACCTGTGGGAGATGCATTTTGATGGTTCTAGAAGCAAAAATGGAGTTGGAGGGGGTGCAATGCTTGTATCTCTGCAAGGTGATAAGTATTATTCTACATTTCGTTTTGCTTTTGTGTGCTCTAACAACATCACGAGTATGAGGGTCTTGTTCAAGGTCTTGAGTGGGCAAGGAAGAGAGAAATAACCTATTTGAAAGCTTATGGGGATAAGTATTACCCTTTCAATCAAAATAAGAGGCCTGATGTTGCTAAAAATGACGACCAAGTCTTATAGAAAACAAAGAGTGTGGAGTATGATTGAGGAGTTTGATGCCTTTAATTTAGTATCTATTCCAAGGAGCCATAACAAACATGCTGATAGGCTTGCAACCATTGGAGCACAGTTTGATATTCCAAGTGACATTAGAAAATAGAAAGTACAGCAGTATGTGAAGGTTGTAGTCAGGCCATCAATTCTTGATAACAACATTCATTGGCAGGTTTTTGACAGTGACAAATAGATTCTTTCTTTTCTGCTTGAAGAAGATCAATTCTCTATGGTGAATAAAGGAAAACTTAAGCAACAGTATGATGATCAAATCATACAGCTGAGGACAAATAAGTTACCCAAAGGTCTTGTTACCTTGGAATCAATTTTCAGCACTAATGATCAGCTTAAAAAGGGTAAAGCTGGTTTGCAGATCAAAGAAGAACATTATGAAGAATTGGATATTTTCAAAGGTAAACTCCTTAAGATATGAAAAATATGTTCACCTGAAGATAAACAATCTTTTGTTGCTTTATGCCAAGAATTTCATGATGTGTTTGCTTGGGAATACTCAAATTTGAAAGGTTTTGATCCCCGTATTTCCCAACACACAATTGAGTTAGAGCCTAATGCTAGGCCAGTAAGGCAGAAACAAAGGCCCTTGAACCCCAAGCTTGAGCCCTTAATGATTAAAGAGCTGACCAAACTAGTTGAGGGGGGTATCATCTTTCCTATTAAACATACTTCATGGGTTTCTAATCTTGTACCGGTTAGGAAGAAAAATGGTGAGATAAGACTCTGTGTAGACTTTAGAAATCTTAACCGAGCATCTTTGAAAGATCACTACCTGCTGCCCTCCATGGAGCAGATCCTGCAAGTAGTTGCCGGTTCTCAAAGATTTTCCTTTATTAGATGGTTTTCCTGGCTAGTAATCAGGCCGGGTTAAAGAAGAGGATTAGTTTAAACCGCTTATTAACTAAGTGGAGCACTATGGCATACAAAAAGGATGCCTTTTGGTTTATCTAACATTGGTGCCATCGCTCCAGCGGGCCATGGATATGGCGCTTCAAAGTTTGCTAATAAGATTGTGCCGACATTTAGATGACATTACAGTTGCATTCTAGACGTCAATATGAACATTTGTCACACCTTAAGCAAGTTTTTGAAAAATGCAGAGTTCGGTATTTCTCTCAATCCAAAAAATAGTATCTTTGTTGTTCATGAAGGTAAATTATTAGGACACATAGTTTCAAAGCAAGGAATTACTATTGACCCTGAGAGGGTCAAAGCCATACTTGAGCTGCCATTACCCAATCACAAGAAGGGTCTGCAAATCTTTTTGGGCCGAATCAACTTTTTGAGAAGGTTTATACCTAATGTCGCAAGCCTGTTACAGCCTTTGACAGCTATGTTAATGAAGTATGCAGTTTTCAATTGGACAAAAGATGCCAAGAACAGTTTTGAGACAATTAAGGAGGCCTTAGCAGTAGCTCCTATACTAGTAAATCCTATTTTTTCTAAAGATTTTATTCTTTATGCTTATGGTAGCACAAGTAATATTTATACAATGTTGGTGCAAAAAAATGAAGAAAATTTAGAGCTACCAATAGCCTTTTTCAGTCAACTCTTAGTCGATTATGAACATAAATATTCCTTTGTAGAGAAGCATGTTCTCACTGTCATAAGAATCCTTAAAAAATTCAAGCCTTTAATCTCTAACAATAAAATTCATGTCATGGTTGCACACCCAAGTGTCAAGGAATTTCTATTGAGCAAAGATCTGAATGAAAAAAGAGCAGGGTGGATCACTAAGGTTATGGAATATGATGTGGATATCAATATTACCAAACTGGTTAGAGGTAAAGGTCTCTGTGAACAGCTTGCTACAGGGTCAAGCAATGAAAATGAATTAGAAAAGGATGTTGTTTTTGCTAATACAAATGAGTCTCAGAATGCTTGGGATGATGTGCCTATGGTAACAACAAATTGGGTTCAAGACATGACCTATTTTTTACAAACTGGTCAGTGTCCACCAGGTTTAGACAAAGCTAAATGAAGATACTTCAGACTGCAATCCATAGCATATGTGTTGGTAAATAATGTTCTTTTCAAAAAAGATCTAAATGGTGTTCTATTAAGATGTATTCACAACAATCATATTGAAAAGGTACTTCATGAATTTCATGATGGAGCTACAGGTGGTCACTTTGCTCCAAGAACTACTACATGGAAAATCATGAGAGTTGGTTACTACTGGCCCAGCTTATTTAAAGATGCATATGCATGGTCAAAGAAATGTCTGAAGTGTGCTCTTTTTGCAGGAAAAGAAAAGTTGCCTGATATGCCTCTACATCCAATTCAGGTAGAGCAGCCCTTCATGAGGTGGGGCATTGATTTTATCGGACCAATAAATCCACCTTCCAATGCTGGTCACAAGTGGGTACTTACAACCACTGACTATTTTACACGATGGACAGAGGTGGTTGCATTAAAAGAGGCAAATGAAACTTCTGTATTGAATTTCTATGATGACATAGTAACCAGATTTGGAGTCCCTGACTCTATCATATTTGATAATGCTCTTGCATTTGTCGGCTTAAGAGTAATTGATTGGGCTATTAAACATGGCATTCATTTGAATACATCCTCAAATTATTACCCTCAGGGTAATGGTTTAGCTGAAAGTACAAATAAGAATCTCATCAGGATTATTGAAAGAACCATGGAGGATAATCAAAGGGCCTAGCACATAAATTTGAAGTATGCACTTTGGGTAGATAGAGTGACCCCTAAGAGGTCTATTGGAAATTCACCATACATGTTAGTTTATGGCAAAGAGGCAAGATTGCCTTTGTCTGTGGAGTTTCTAGCTCTTGACCTTATACATTAGTTAGAGATGTTTGAAGAACATGACCCAATGTCCGTAAGATATGCAGAGCTCATGGAGCTTGAGGAAATCATAAACAAAGCAATGAAAACTTTGGAGTATCATCAGCTCCAAACAAAAAGAACATTTGATAAGAAAGCTACAGCCAAAATTTTCAAAGAAGGCAATATTGTTCTCAAGTGGGATGTGCTGAAAAGTGGACCAGGCAAGCATACAAAATTTGATCATTTCTGGGCAGGCCCATTTATCATCACTGAATGCAAGGAGCATAACGCATTCCAAATTTCAAATATGGATGGAGAAATCCTACCAATCCCAGTTAATGGGATTCACCTCAAACGTTGTTTTGAGGTATGATTTTCATTATACATATTAGGTTAGGTTATGTTTTCAATAAGTGCTATTGCACTTTAGTTTAGTTTTTTTTTCATTTCCCTAAGTGTTGTTCCAATACGGTTTAGTAGTTTCCCTTATGCATTTTTTCCTATTTTCAATAAATGTCCCAGTAATCTGATTTGTTCTATGAGTCACAAGTGAGTTACAATCGTATACAAAACTATTATAGGTTTGTTTCTGAGTTTTCCCTAATGACTCCATGCCCAATGGACAAGTTTAGGCATCTGGGCTTTAAGTTTAGTAGACAGACATACAACAAAGGTCACCATAAATGTTACCCATTTTTTCACTCTTAGGTTCAAAAGGGTGGAGTTTATTTTAAACTGAAAGGAATAGGGTGCAGTTTTATCAACCTTCTTCATTACATTCAAATATATAAATGGAAAAATATAGAAAAGATTACAATTATAGATCTTTACATTCATGCACATGCGTGTAATAGAGAAAGATTTCAAATTTTTCAGAAAAGTAATCTTTATTCAATGAATAGATGTTCATTATCTCATACAATCCATGAGATTAACTTGCTTATTCAGAACAAAAATATGAACAATATATGCAAGAATAAGTAATGAAGAGAAATGAGTATGTATGTAAGGAGGGTAACCAGCCATTGCCTGGAACGACTGGCTTTTATGCATCTTTTTCCTTGTTGTTGTCTCGAGCTTCATCCGACTCTTTTAGCTCCTTTTGCTCCTCATCCTGTATATTACATTAGCGATGGTCTTAGAGTAAACTCTAAGCAATGATTGATAATAGACAGTACATGCATATTCACCCTATCCATGCATACATTGAACACAAAATCTGTATTTTTCTAACCTGTTTGTTTCATGTGCAGCAATAGGTGCAATTATTTTTCTAATTAAATAAGAGTGGGAATAAATGTGGCTCCCATCAGGGTTGAGCCCAGCTCATTATTTATCCATGACTTTCAAGGTGCACTTCAGTGCATTCAATCCAGATTGTTGTATTTAAAATCTACCACAACAATTTTTGAAAATGCAGTTTGTGATTACAATGTCTCTAATAGAATCTTGCTTTTTGAAATGGTGTAAAGAGCATTAAATAGCAAGATTATTCAACAAGTATACATCATGGCTAATACCATCATGCTTCAGAAAAAGGCACCCCATGTACTTAGCATGCAAGCTGTCAGTAATCAAAAGTATAACGACATATCTGCAAAATGCCACAAGTTTTGGAGAGATAGTGAAGGAATAATACATTATGCTTTTGAATAAGACAGTGAAATCTCTATGAAATGCCCTAGTTCATTGTTTTCAATGTTCTTTTGGTGATCATAAGGGAGTAATTATGAAAAGTAAAACTTCCATATGATATTACAGCTTATCCCTCTGAGAAAGAACAACAATGACAATGTGATTATCAGACTGATAATTTGGAACAGTTATAGATTTTGTATATTGTATCTTCCAAAATATAATACATTGTGAATGGTGTTTCGTTGAAATACATTGAAGATTTCAGGCTGTGTATATTAAATTCTCAATCAAAGCGAGAAATTCGCTACAATAAACCTTCAAAGAAGTTTAATACAAATGAAAACTTACAGCTTGTAGATTGGTGAAAAATGGTAATGTTCATCAGGTAATAGAAATAAACAGAGAAGATAGAGTTTTAGTTATAACTTGGGGAGGTTCTTTCACATTTTTATTTGAGAATAAATGAAACAAAAAAAAAAGAAAAATCTGTGGTAAATTGATTAAGAAGAGCCTATGGTCTGTAGGAAAATGAGATAAGGCGGCATCAGAGGTTTATAGACATGAAAAATAAATTCTGCTTTGAGCTCGAGTTCATTCTTTCAACAGAATGATTCAGATGCAAATTCCATGGGACCCAGGAGATTATTTTAGAAAAATGTGAGAAAGCTTAACTATGAGTGCCATTAAAACATAACAGAAAACAATATCTTTCAGCAATTAGAGAAATCACTGAAAATAGAAGGCATTCAAAATGAATACCAAGTATATTTTTGCTACGCACTAACTGAAAGCTCTCCATTCACTCATGTCTTCAAAAGAATATACCAGAGATCTATAAGAAATGTTTTTCAGGAAATGTTTCTAAGAGGTGAATTTTTTTTTATTAAAAGTTTCCTGAAACCCTCCATGGCAGTGTGGTTTGCAACATAATACCCTCATGGTGGCGCAACCTTCAGCCATGAAGAGGTTACAGAAACAGAAAAGGAAAAAATGAATACCCAGAAGCAGTTGTAGGATTACACAGGGAGCTTATTTTGTTTGCTAAGCCCTCTTTCCTGTAGTAAGCGCAATTATATACAAGAGGTACACAATATTGAAATCATGGCAGCAATACAGGAGTAAACTCACAAATTTTCTTGCACATATACAGCCACTGTAGAGGAAATGTGAAATGCAATAAAGAACACATAAAATTGATTTTTTGACAGAAGTTGAAGGAAAAAAAATAAAATCTGCTGAGATTAAGAGAGCTTACCGTGTAAGCTTTGCAAAAATATTCCAGAAAATCCTTCATAAAAGCTCTAAAACTCTAAATTCCATGAGAAAGCTAAGGTAGGGTTGTGTCTTTTGCTTTCAGAAAGTTTACCATTCATTTTCCTGTAAAAACTTCAAGGAAATCTCCCAGAATTCACAGTAAATGGTAAAAAAAAAACAAGGTTCCTGTTGAAACCCTCATCCTATGGCGGCGCTCCAGCATGAAGTTTCCAGAATAGAAATAAGCAAAATGAAAGAATGAATATTTTTATTCATTTTAGGGTTAAGACCCTATCTTGAAATGGGACAATGAAATTTTATCTTTCTTTTGTTTTTCTTTTACTTCAAGACTAATATTATTAGTGTGTGGAATTTCCTCATATTTCCCCTTATGTTAAGCCTTTCAAAGTTTGAATGTAACTTTAGGTGTTTCTTGGTTGTTTTTTGACTTAGTAAATTCCATAGTTTAAATTTTTAGTCTCATATTTACACATAGCTATTCTATTATTCTATATTGTAAAATGTGTGAATTTAAATGATAATTTATAAATAATTTAGATTCAAGCATTATATTTCTAAAAATAGAAGCATGTGGAAATATTGATGGATTATGGAAAATTTTCAACGTTTGATGTTGAAAAGTAAGGAAATACATTTTAACTTAAAGGAAAATAGGAGAAATGAGGATCTATTTGCATTAATAGTATGTTATAAATGAGGGAAAGTTGTTCTCAGTTTGAAAACACTTGGAGAGTAAGAAGGAAAGTTGTTTTCAATTTGGGAGCACAAGGAGGGCATCTAGGAGTTAATTTATTGAGTTTTTATCTTGGTTATGGTCTTGCATGAATTTTTCAACCAACATGAGCTCTTTTTGAGTGGATTTGAGTGCTAGATTTTAGGCTTTGTGAGTGCTTACGAAAATGAGGTTTCTAGAACCTTGTTTGGTGGAACAACTTTAGGATTGGCTACTTAGTGTCATTTGTTACTCATTACAGACTCAGTTCTGATTATGCATTTTGGAGAGTTAGTGATTTTTCCTCAAATCCTTTCTCAGCTGATGTATGCTTTGTAACTCATTTGGAATTTGGAATATGAAAGATTACCTTGGAAACTAGTGTTAGTTTTCATACTACTTTCATTATTTTTTTGAATTATGAAGTTTCTGAACTGTGCTTATTAAGTTTGCATTTGAATTTTAAAAGTTGTGAAATTCGTCTTTCCTTCTTTAAAAAAAAGATATGCAGATTAAGCCTTTTCTATAAATTATGCATATAATTTTCAGAAAAAATGTGTTGAGTAGATGCATTAGCTATCATTAGTTTTCCAATGAAGCTTATCTATTTTATTTCATGATTCCTGTCAGTTAGGTGTATCACCATAGGGAAGTTCTAGCTTTATCATTTTTTGTCAGTCATCCTTCTCTCTTTTCCTTCAAAGACAGTAGTTTAGGCGATATAACCATCATAGGAAGCTGACCTTCACCAAGGGTTTGGTCGTATATAAGTTTCATACTTTTAAGATCATTCCCATGTTATTAATCGACGTTGAATTTTTACATTCAACAAAAATCCAAGCGTTAACAATTTTGGTACGCCCGGTGGGACAAGTTCCTCACCATTTTGTTGGTTTAGTATGCAACCAACAATTTTCAGATTTTACAGAAGTCATTTTTGCATACTTGGCGACTCCACTGGGGAGAAAACTTCAGAATCAGTGCTTTTACAGCTTATGAGAAGAGTCCAGACAAGGAGCATCTCAGTTCCTTTTGAATATTTACAGCTTTCCCCACCAAGGAGAAAAGGCAGGGTAACAGAAAGGCAAGGGACAACATTTGTCTATTCTAGAAGAACTAAATCTACTCCTCCACCTGTGATATCTCATATTGTTGTCCCCTTTTTTGTTTCACCTAGAGTGCAAGTAAATCCACCTCTTGCTATACAGATGGCAAGGAATCAACCATTTGTTGCTTTTGATGGAGGTAGTCCCTTGAACTTGGCGCAACACAACGATATACCAGTGGTTGCCTTAAAGAATTTACCAATCTTCACTGGGGAGGATCAGACTACCCCTATTGAGCACATAAGGGATGTGGCCTCATTATGTGGAGTACATCACATAACTCATGAAGATGTAGTTGTAAGACTGCTTGTTGCATCTCTCAAGGGAAAGGCTTTGCAGTGGTATCGGGGTTTGCCAGTGAACTCTATTGCAACATGGGATGATTTTGGTGAAAAAATGCACAAGCAATTTCAAGACAAATCTGATCACTTGTCTCTAGTGGAGTAGTTGACAACTATTAAAAGAGCTCTTCAAGAGAAAATGATAGATTTTAACTTTCGATTCCAGAGGACTTGGTTTAGAATTCCTGTAACAATGAGGCCATCTCCTGAGCATGCTTTTTTATACTTTCTTAAATCTTTAAATAGTGAAATAGCAGTCATGACACAATCAATGGGTGGCGTATCTTTGCCAGGTGCATATGAAGTGGCAATCAAAGCAGAAAATTGTTTGATTCAGGCAGGAAAAATTGCCCCTAAGCCACCAATGCCTATTTTTCCAGATATACAGCCTAATACACCTTCGCAAATACCTCCTTTTACACCTCTACCAGCTATACCAACACTGCCAGCTATTGTTCCAGCTATTGTTAAACAAGAAAGTGTTGTTTCAGGCATGTCACAGGAGTTACAAGAGATCAAAATTCTATTGCAGACTTCTAGTAACAAGTTGGTGAACTTGGAAAAACAACAGTCTTATACCAGGCCTTATCAGTAGCAAAACCAGGCCTCAAGTCAGCCTTTTCAAGGTCAACAACAGCAATTCCAGGGGAATAGACAACAGTACCAAGGTAATTACCAAGGCCCAAGACAAAATATTGCTACAAGACCTTTTTAGGCCTATAATCCAGCTCCAATTAGTGCTGTCAAAGAGCTTGTTCCTGTTCAAAACAATCTAGCTACGGATTATGAATGGTGTTATCTATGTAACCAGCCACATAATCAAGCTACGTGCTCTAATGGCATGATCAACCAAGCTCTTATGGTGCAAAATGTTGTAGGTGTGCAATATTTTCCTAAGGAAGGGTATTCACAACAACAGGATCAACCTGCAAATGATTCAACTCTCCTGAATTGGCAGGGAGAGGAATTCTATGGAGTGAACCAGGATGACACATCTATTGCTACTAATACTAGAGCCAAGAAGAGAGATTTTGAGATAGAATAAGCAATAAATAAAGATAAGGGAGTTGTTGGTCCATCAAATCAGCAAATACCACGCATTTTGCAGCGAGGTCATGACACTAGTAAGGAGCAACCTTTACATGTTTCATCTGCAAGTCAGGTGCAACCTGATCATGCTATTGTAAAAACACAGCCAAAGGTAAATATATTTGCACCTTTTAACATTGTTGAAAGTATGAAAAAGATGAATGTTTCAATGTGGAGTTCTTAGTTATCCCCTGTCAAATGGATTTGCTAGATGCAAATTCTTTTATCAAATCTGATAGTTTGAAATCGTTCTCAAATGAAGCCCCGTAACAAACAAGGTCAAATTTTAAATCTAACGCACCCTCGACAACACATAAAGGAAAGCAACAAAAGTCCTCTGGGTTAGTATGCTCAATAGTGGGATAAAATCATGCACAACCTATTATTGAGGTGAAATAGCAGCCTATAACCCAAAAGAACGCAAACCACAACCAGACCGCAAATACCATTAGAAAAGGAGTACTCAACTGATGTGTGATGATAAACACTATAGTGTTATAAAAATATGAGTATTACGTTAGCATACCGTCCTAATTTTCATGTCAAGATAAGTTTTGAAATATAGACTTGTTTCTATTTTTTCATTATGTTTCCTATTTTGAGAATTTCATAAAGAAATTGAGGGTATTTATTCTCAATTATCCTATATTCTTTTGTACTATAACTATAACTTCTGAGT
>VDFB02134281.1:0-13442 GCA_007258455.2 Sequoia sempervirens | reverse complement strand
TTTTGGGATAGATGTGTTATGTTGCATTTGGTTTTCACTATCCAAAGGGACGCCCAACTCTTTTGCAAGTTCTTCAATTTTATGTAGTGTCTCACTCCTTAGCCTTTCAATATCTTCCTTGTCTCTACTCATAAGAGTGTTAACGCTTTGCTTTGTTCTATTTTTTTTGTTCTACAAATTGGACAACTTGTGTCTGTCTTCTTGAGATAGTAAATAACCAATCTTCTCCAAGGAAAATGCCTTAGCCTCTTGCCTTCTTGTAGTCAACACATTCTTCAGATCATTAGGAAATTGATCTTCAATTTTATCTAGGCTAGTGTCAAATGTTACCATGTACTTGACTATAGCTTCTTCAATTGTTGCCTTATCCTCATCATTTGAATCTAGATACATCTCTTCCAAAATACCAAATCTTGAAATTTACTATTAAACAGTGCTTCATTTTTTAAGGGACTATGCTCCCTTGCCAGAGGGGATTTTTCTTTCTTCTTTCCCTTTCCTTTATGATATTTTTTTCCTTCTACTAAAATCTTTTAACTTCTCTAAAAAAGAAAACCTTTCTTTTCTTTCTCTACTTCTTCTTCACTTTTAGTGTCAACTATATCAAATTTGATCTCTTTGCACTTATCTCGTCCATAGTGGATTGAGACTTCTTCTTCCAGATCAACTGTGGTTTCTCTTCTTCTACATCTTCCTCATCTTCACAACTAATGTATCTCTCCATGATGGCCTTTTCTTTTCTTCTCCTCTTAGGAGGCATTTGTTGTACAAAGGGGCTAGATGTTTCTTTCTTCTTTGAACTTCATGCAATATTTGTTCTAGATGACTTAGGAATAGTAGGAGAGGGGGAAATGTCCTAACTAACCTTCTTATACTTGGAGTACCCTGTAGAGTAATAGTAGTAACATTATATTTCTTCACAGAACCTTTGGGAGTGTTCACTATCTCTTCCAACTGAATTTTCAACTTCTCAATGTATTCTTGTTAATATCTTTCTTGGTCTTTTCCAAATTCATCTAATTGGATTTCTCTACATACATGCCAAATCTATCCATAGATGGACCTCTTGGTTTTCTCAACACAACCTCTGCAAAATTGGTAAGCTCTACTTTAGTTACCTCATATCCAAGCTTTGAAACCCAAACAGTTCTAGGTTCAACTGATTCCATCGAGTGGAAATATCTTTTAATGATGGAGATTATATCATTCTTATAATTTTCAACTACGCTTGTTAAAATTTTGTACTTTTCTTTCATTTTTCCATGAAATGTCTTAAAGAAACCCCACAACATAGAATTTTGGGTTTCTAGGTTTCCTAAACTTAAATGATCTCTTATTTGAATAGCAACTGGAATGTTATCTAACCATACAATGTTATTTTCTTTGGATGCTTCTCTAAGAAATTAAAATAGAAAATAGATAACTAGGGTACCATATTGAAAGGGGTACCTTGATTATTTGGTCTTCTATAGGTTCTCCAACAATTGTTGTCTTAGGAGCTCGCACAAATCAATGTCTTCACCTTTCTTCACCATCTAGTGAGTTGTGTGGATTGTGGTGGCTGACATAAAGTTCTCTCTATTTGTATAGAAAATTGTGTACCTAATCATTATAGACGCATACTTCACTGCTAGATCATCTATATCATTCACTATTAGGGAATTTTTATCAAAATTCACTCTGATACACTTCATTACCACATCATTCTTCACAACCTTCATTATCGAAACTGGTCCATGTGAGTACAACTCGGTAACAACCTTAATTTCTTCCTTGTTTATCATGTGTGGCATATCCAACCAAATGAACTTTTCATGAATTCGACTCATTACATATTTAACCCACTCATCCTCATAATAAAAATTGGGAAAGTTATTCCATACATATAGTTTCTTCTCCATTAAACTCTCATATTTGGGTTTTAGTTTAAATTCATCTCTAGTCAACTCATTCACCCAATATTTTTCCATCTTCATATGATAATAATATTCCATTTTAGTATGAATATAGATTCACACGTCCTCTATGTGCATTACACCATATGGAACCCTTGAAAATGAACCTTCAAAATTTAATTCCATAGATTTGAATGGTTTCTTCTTAAATTTAGGTCTTGGTCACTCCGAAACATCAATTACTTGGGGAGTAAACATTTTGAATCTTCACTAAACTAGGGTTTGTAAGAAAATGATAAATACCTTATAGAATCTTCATCAGTAGGGTTTCAAACACCACTTTTGAATGGCTTCAAATCACCTTTTCTCTACTCCCCACTTCAATTTCTTGGTTACAAATGAATTTAACATATGCAAAATTGTATATAAATCCCTTTTCTAGTGACCTAATATGCATTGATTGTAGCATATAAAGTTAGGTCAAAAATTTGGAAAACATTCACTGTGTCATCACAGGCACCTTCAATCACTCTGCAAATCTCTACAATAGGATATTTCACACTGGAGATACCATAAAAAACTCTACCATGTCAATCAACACATGTACCAGTCTGTTGAAGGAATTAGAACCACATATTTGGTGGGGGAATTGAATGTTGTCTATTAAAACCCCCTTTATTCAAATCTCTTTATCTAGTTTCTAGATGAAACATATGCACTAGAGGTTGGTACATACTCACTTTTTACTTCACTATCTTCCTTTCTCTTCCATTTATTATTCTTTTCCTTCTTCATCTCAGCTTGACAACCTTCTTTAACAAATCAATCTTCTTCTATGAAACAAATGGTTTAACACTTTTGCTTCTACAAAACTTAGTTGTGTCATGATTTATTGCATTTATGACATATGAAACCTTTTTTCTTGATAGATTTACTTCTTGTCATTTTAGATTTGCATTCAAAATCCTTATGCTCAAATCTATTGCATGTATAATAGTAACCATTGAATGATTGAAAAATCATACCATTATTATAACTGTTGTCAATTAGATTTGCACCCTACTGAATGCAAGATTCAACAACCTACTGAAACATGGAAACCTTCTTCAAATGTGGGTGATCTAAGTGAAGAAGGAATCTCCAGAGTGAGCTAGTTCTCTGAATGATTAATTTTATTCTAAGACTTCAGAGAAAAGGGATAGAAAGATGGACTTAAATCAAAACTTAAAACTACTGATGATTAACTTGCTATTTCTGAAAGAAACCAGACTTTGCCACTCACAAAAATTTCTCTATTACAGTAGTTCTCACAATCTCATCGATACATGATTTCATCAATAATTCAAATGAAGATTCACCGACATCGAATACATCATACAACCTAAAAACATGAAATCTTGTGCAAAAAACTCGTAAAAGCATGACATTAAGGCTTCAAATTTGAAAAAACAAAGGCATCAAACTTTTGTTACTAGTCTTGAGACAAGAAAATGAAAAGAAGAACTTTGTTGTATTACTAAAACTGGAAGAGTGTCTATCTGAAAACTGAGTACAAAAGGTTTACACGCTCAAAAATGTGTATGACTAGGAACTGAAATCTGAACTAAGAAGGAGAGAGAAAAGACTAAGTCTTTTTCAGAATATATCTCTCAAGAAACCCTAATCCAAGCTCACAAAGAAGCTCAAGGAAAAAAGCTTCAAATTGTCTCAAAAATTGCATAAAAGAAGAAAAAAGCATACTGCTTTTATGATCAAACTGTCAAGCCTCTAAAAATAGGCTGAATCTGCTTTAAAGCCAAAAAAGCACCTTATCTCTCCAAGATGAGACTCAAAACCAACCAAGAGGAAAAGTCAATAAAATCTGCTAAAAATAGCAAGAAATCATAAAACAATTTATAAGAGATTGCTTTACAATTTTGCTTTACATGATTGCAGATTTTATAATTTATCTATTTTTGCAATAAAAGATTGGAAAATATTTTGCAAAAAAAAAATACATGCCTATTCACCATTACAATGCTTGATTTTTTTCTTAAAAAAAAAATCATAAAAATATCAATACATATCATCCCCAATTGATTTCTCTAAAATCAATTAAAATAAAAACCCTAAGTAGATAATTGACTTTTCTTTGAGAATACAAAAACCTAAGTGATAAAAATATCCACTTCTAGGTCATAAGGTATTCACCATTCATATCAAATCTTCTAATTTTTCTAAGGCACAAGATACAAGCCCTAAAGACTTAATATATCGACCTAGGCATATGAATTCGGCCCCCCTCAAATATTAAACTTTAGACTTTTGAATAAATCATAGTACAAGGCCACCCTAATTCAAAATTCCCCATGTGCTATTGATAAACATGAATATTTTAGACAATTATGATGTTAGCTCGAATTAGGGCATGAACAAAACAAGGTCAAACCCTAAAATGATTCATTTTGCAATTATCACTTTGGAAAAAATTGGTCTCTGGCTGAAAGGAGCACCGCCACCATGATTGAGCTGAATCCATAGCTTGTATGTTCAAGAATCTTCAACTTTACCTTCTGACAGTCGAATCCTCCCATGGGTAAGCTCGAATTGTATGTTGTTTTTATTCTTTACTCCATTCAAAGAATAAGAAAGGCCATTAAGGCCATGGCTTGCTCATGTTTCTGACTTTCTTTTTCCTTCCTGTGCTTTGTTCTTCTTGGCCAATATGAGCTCGAACTCGAGCCTTGTCTGAAGCTTTCATGAAAGAACTTGCTCGAAGATTCTTGTTTTCTCTACTGAGCACAAGGTAATATGCTTCTATGGCTTCTTGTTTTAGTTCATTCTGGCTTTATGGCCGTGGCCAAGACAACCTCTAATGTATTTATTTTTACATTTTTGTGCCTATATTTTTTATCTTTGTATTCTTTATCTTTACTGACCACCCTAAATGAGCTCGCACTGGATATTTTCATGGGGTTTGAGACTCTAGTATATCCTTGGCTACGACTATATGTATCTCAAAAAATGCATTTTTAAAAACTTTTTGGGTTCGACCCAAAACATAAATTCCTTTCTCCCTCACATTTGAGGAAAAATTCTTTCATGGGTGTCATGAAAATTGAAGGAAAACTAGCATTCTCTAATTATGAAGCTTGAACCACCAAAGGAAATTCACATTTTTGTATTCTTGCTATCTCATACAAAATCCTCACATGGGTTATCACTGCAATTTTATTTTTTGTATTTTAAAAGCAAACCCCAAACGTGGGTATTCAAGAAACAAAGTATATTCATTGTACATTAAAATTATAAGCTCGACCCATGATGACTTGTGCTCTACTTTGAAATTCTTGTAGCTTTCTCATTGAACCCCTCAAGGGTGAATTGAAAATTGTAATATTTAGAGTTGTGTTCCAAAACCCCAAAGTGGGTAAACAAACAGTAATGAGGAAATATTGAATATATTTAGAGGCCCATATATTTTCTGAAAACTGTGATCTCCATACGTAAATATGAAAAACCATTGTGAGTATAAGAGAGAACAACAAAACTGTCTGTGTAAAAATCTGACCCGATTGACATGGTATTTCTACTTTCCTCAGCATTCTTCATGGAAATGTTGTATAAATTTTGTCTTTAACAAGACCCTCTCATGGGTATATAGCATTCTGAATACACACATCCTATTTGTATTGCATTGAAAAACTTGATATTCCTTTGGTTTCCCATTGCCTGAAACTTTCACGTATCTGCATTCTAAAGGTTCCTCTTGCGCCTTCTGTTTACACTTTAGGCATCATTGACATGCTATGTTTTGAACTCTCATGCTTTTGTAAACTTTCTTATTATGGAAATGGATATTGTGTATCTGAATCTTTTCCAAATTTGTTCATGTCTATTTTGCTTAATACTTGTAACTCTTTGAAGATATAAAGGAATAAATCTCCCACCATGCAAACTCATTTGTGATATGAAAATTCTGCAATTTCAATAATTGTGTAAAATTTGAGCTTCTTTTAGTCATTCAAATTCTTACATTTCCACCATAGGGGCATTTAGAAACCTAGAGAAATCTGTGTCATTTTGTTACACAGGTATATCACCATATGACAAAACTGAAAGCTCATTTAAGACCTTCTTGTATCTGCATTTTGCATAATACTTAAATATCGACTTCATGCTGTTTTTTCTTCGCAGACAGATTTTTTTTTTTTTTGGATTCCTTCATTCCACCACACAACAAACTCTTGCTTTTTGTCCTTGGACTTCTGCAGAAATTTTAACTAAAACATTGTAATTCTATGGGTTGCATTTACCTAATTGTTCCTGTGCATAACTAATACTTTAGAACCACTTTCTGGAATGATCATTTCTCACCTTGTAATTCTTAATACTATATTTATATCATCAGTCAAACTAGAACTGATCATTCATTTATTATTTGAGTGCATTGACTATCTTTCATGCTCTCGGGCTTCAACCTGGCACTCTTCATGCATTTTTATGCTCCACTTAACAAGTTGTTCCATAAATCTATTCTCTTTCGTGATGAAAATTGAAACAAAACTCTTCATTAAGGCATAATGTATGCCTGTTCACTATCCTTGGCTTTGAAAAAGAACATTGATGAACTGAAACTTTGCATGACATATGATCATGATGAACAAATATACTGTAGCAAAAGAATGTGAACCATACATCAATGTCTGATATGATTGTACTCAGTTAGATGATTGAGTGGATTAAACTCACTGTTCACCTGTAGCTTTCATAAAGTATTAACCTAATTGTTATGAATGCATAGTTGGTTTAATAGCTTGATAGATAACTATGCTTTACTCTTTTAGTTGTATATCACTTCTTTTGATGAATATATGATGATTTAATCTTTAAATCAGCCCATTTATAATGAATAGGGCAGCATGCCGAGCTCTACCCTTGTGGGAGCCCATTTTTTTCCACATGCTTGGTCTTCAAATAATAATCAACATCATGATTTTACCTATACCTGCACAAGGAAACAAACAATTTTAGCATAAAAAACAAGATACAATGATCATATTGTTGTTTCTCCTTCAACTCATTTCTTCTATACTTTTTGTGATTGTTACGATGTATGATTGATAGTAGGCTGCACTATTGTTGGTGATTCACATAGGTATCATCATAATCAGAGCCTCTAACATCTCCCTCTTTTCTCTTACAGGTCGACGGAGCTCGAGAAGACAAAGGTGCACCATTCATCATCGACCATCGGCCAAAACAGGAAATGATGATAATGTCGTTTACTTATGTGATTTTTCTTTCGCATCTTCCATAGTGTAGTGTACTATTAATGGTGCATTATGACAGTCACATCCATGGCTTGTGTGGATATTTGATTTCATTTTTATGCTTTTCATTTGAAAAGAAAATGCATTTCAATGCAATGTTGTAATATCATTCTGATTCTTGTAATCAAATGAAGCTATGTAAATATGAATTATTCCATGAAATAAATGAAAGCATTCTAGAATGCTCTATTATTTATATGCTCAATTATGTACTTCATTTAATTCTTGGAACATTGAATAGCACTCTAAAATTCTGATTCTTCTTTTAAATGCACCACTGTCAGTTAATGAATAATGATAAAAGATGCAAACACTTAAACACAATTTGTAATTTCACCTTATGATAAAAAAATGTTCAGCCAGCTCCACCAATCAAGCTGAGGTGAAAAATTGGTAACAGTAACCTTTCCATCTGACTTCCACATTCACTAGCTTTATGACCAAATCTATTACATGTAAAACATTGACCGAGAAATATTGGAACATTTTGGCTCATCATTCTTCTGCACTCTGAAGTTCTATGTCTAAATATTTTTCAAGAGTAACTGTAACCATTAAAAGATGAATACCTTTATGCATTAAGTTTTCTGATAGGAGGTCTTTTGAAATATTTCTTATGGTTCCAAACCTATTTGACAATGATCTTCTTATCATTCTTCTTTTCAAATTGTTTGAAGTCTAATTCTCCTTTGAAATTTCTCCTTTTTTAAACCCCAATCCTATTGGTAGATGGTCAACGCTCCCCTTAGGATTCGTGACATGGACTAACTGCCTCTAGTGGATCCATTAACTCTGGTAGTTGTATCAGGAATTAACAGGTCAATCTTTTGGTGCAATGACAACTATGGGTCAACAATTGGTATCAGAGCCAAAGGTGCCAGGTTTGAATCCCCTCAGGTAACACTGAGGGGGAGTTTGTTGGAAAATGGTCAGGACTCCCCTTGAGATTCGTAACATGGAATAACCGCCTCCCATGGATCCGTTAACTCTGGCAGTTGTATCGGACATTAACAGGTCGATCTTTTGGTGCAACGACAACTATGGGCCAGCAAATCCTTCTCTATCCTTAGAAACCTTTTAATTTGAAATCATTTCATCAAGCAAGGTGGAGATCTTCTTGAATTTTTCTTCTTAAATATTTTCAAGTTCTTTAGATCTGGTCTCAAAGTCACAATTTCTTGTTCAAGCTTTGAACATTCTTCAAATTTATCTTTCATTTTTTTATTCAAGTAGCCTTGAAATCTTTTTCCTTATTCAACTTGCACTTTCAAACTGGTGATTGTCTCATTTGATTGTTTGAGTTGCCCATTTTTTTCCTTGAATCTTTCTTTAGCTTTCTTGATTTTTTCCCTCAATTTTTTGATACACTCATCTGCATCCTTAATATTATCTTTCAATTCTCTTTTCTCACATTATACTTTGTCGAGATCATCAAGAGTTGATTTGAGTTCTCTTTCCATATCAACTTCATAGTCTTCTTCAGTAAATCCTTTAGGGATAATCTCTTCTAGAGGAATAGGATAATTCCTTGTAGCCATGTGTTCAACCTCCAAGATTTACCTTAATGACCAAGCCAATAGAAGGAACTGAGCTCTTATACCAATTCTTGAACACCCAAAATACTAAGGGGGAGTGAATCAATATTCATTGACATTCAATAACTTCATAGATTTAAACATCCATTCAAAACATCACATTAAACTTGCAGTAATAGAAAAGAACATATAAAACATGCATCACATCAAGAAACACAATAACACCAGTTTTACATGGAAAACCCTTGAAAGGGAAAAATAACAGTGAGGATTAGCTCACAATATATTGTAATTGGTTACAATAGAGATTACAAAATGGTGGGTCACTCACTATCCAAAAACAAAGAATGGATCACTACCAAGGGTTCACTACCCAAATAGAAAAAGATAGCTTAGAGAGGGTGGTTCACTACCAAAATGAACTACTAATAATGCATCTACAATATGCCAAAGATATAGTTCTAATTAAGCTTTGAAAACTGACTTGACACACTTCGTACTTCACCACTACACCTTTCGCACTTCGTAATGATACATCATATTTCACACACACACTTTTCAAACACACATAACATCATTCACACAATGAATCAACCTTGCATATATACTACAACCAACCAAAACATCAATTAAGTCAACCTAATTGCATGAACTGTGTACCATATACCCCATTGCCTCAAAAATTTAACACACACAATTTGTGGAATAAACCAAAACATGCACAACACAAAAATAGGTTAGCATGACCTATAATCACTCCTATAAATCTACTTCTTACATACTTCAACTCCGCATGGCCCCAAAATCCTTAGGTTGGCACCACAACAAAACTGGTGAAGTAGCAACTATATGAACCAAATATCCATTCAAAACTTGACATGAAAACTACCAAATCACTCACCACTTGGAGCACACATACTTCTAATGTCCATAAAAACTTCCTCAAAACCACATAACATAATATTCATCCATGGTGGAATGCAAAGCATTCCAATATGCACTTTGTACTAGTAGCACTACCATTACAAAGCTCAATACTCTGTCAACATTATCTTCAATTGTGAGACATACAACCTTGAAACTTTAGATCTAAACACCTTCAATACACATAATTAACACCTCGAAACCACATGCCAAGATATTTCATAATAGAGTAATGTGCACCACAAAACTGGTTCACAATAACATTGAAATTACACTCTGAGACTTAGCCAATTATCCACACCATCTGGTCTTCTCCAGACTAATACTTTTGCATTTTTACAATGGGTTTACATCAATGAAAACACCATACACCATCCATGCACCATAATTCTCATGTTTCCAATATATGTGACCCCCCCCAAAAATGTGAAGTTATGAACTCCATATGAGGAAATGCTTCCTCCCAAAATTGATAGGAGAAGAGAAACTATGCAACCTCCCCCCAAGATGATTCATGTAGTGTTTTTAGATACTCAAAAATAGATGTTGAAGATTATTTATGACCATTAAACAAGATTTATCCCTTGTAGAAGAAGATGAATTATAGATAGGTGCATGAAATCTTCCCATGTGAGAAGAATATAAGTCTCAAAATGATGCAAAGATCCAAAGACAATGGTGAAATCTATGAAAAATACTCAATGAGAAGGTTGGTGTAGAATATAAACCAAAGATGTAGATGGGTTGATAATAGGGTTGATGTGCATGTCATCAAAGGTACCTACCAACTCTATAAAATGGGATTCACTTGTAAACACAAAACCTGTAACAAGCTAACACAAGATCAACAAACACTTGTTAAACATGTTAGAAAGACAAATCTAGTATTCCCTATGAAATTCTTAGCTAAATCAAAGAGAAAAGATGAAAATGATAGTAAATTAACCAAATATAACATGAAATCCAATTGAAATAGCTAAACCTTCATCCCATAGGGGGAATGGTGCTCCTTTGATGTGGAAAGAAGCCCTTTCCCAATCCCTTTGATAAGTTTTGATGATGCTGATGATCCAAAGTGTGAGATTGACTCCAAATAGTAATAAAACTTAGCTAAATTGATGAAAATGATGAAATTCTACGAGTTTAAATGCCTATAGTAAGAATGATTGAACTTTTGGATCCATATTGTGAAGAGAATGCTTCTATTTATAGAACTCAAGGGTTGAAGGAGGGGAGAAATTGGTGAATGTGGGATAAAATGGGAGCCAATGAGAATGTGCCACTTGTCACAATTCTATTGGAGGAAGGTGGAGCACATTTTGGGAAATGTGTTGAGGAAAGGGGGATGTAAGAGGAATAAATGAGAATGGTTGAAGATTTGAAAGGTCATAAGAAGAATTTATTGAATGTGGTTGGAGATGTGAGAGGATGTAAGAGGAGTTATTGAAAATGTAAGAGGAGTTAATGAATGTGTAAGAGGTTTTTGAAACCTTTGGAGGGAAATTGAATGAAGAGGTGGTTGAGAGAAATATTCCTTGGAATATGCCTTTCTAAGGATAAATATAGGAATTAGTTAATTAAAAGAATTGAATTTCATGTGCAACCTGGTTAGTTGACCATGGGTTGATTTAACTTTTGAGGAGTTAAAAGCTAGAGGATTTGTTAATGATGATTAGAAAGTGATTTAGGATTAATTAATTCAGAATTAATTAATTGGAATGGGTTAGGGGATTGCAACATTTGATTTGATTGATTTAATCAAATGAGAGGACTTAGGGGGATTTAATTAAATGATTTGATTTAATTAAATATGATGAATATTAGTTAGAAGAAGGATGAATTAATCTAATAAATTTAATTATTTTATTAATAGCCAAATTTGTTGATTTTAACTAAATAATGTTGATTATTTAATTAATTGGGTAGTTCGAGGTAATTTAGGAGAAAATGGTGTTAGTTAATCAGAATCAGATGCATAGTATCAATCAGGACTTTTTAAGTGTCTACATCACTAAACAAGTTTGATATGTCATGTAAGTAATCATACCAATCAACTATAGTAGAAACACAACTGTGAATATCCTAATGCTCTAAATCATGAGAAACTAATGTAGGAACACTCAATATTAAAGAATCAAAATATGAAGGAGATGTAATATTAACATATAAGGTGAAGGATTTGATGAGTAGGATAGAACTCCAACGTTCAAATAACCAAATTATATCTCTTTATGCATGTTGAAGGTATCAATGTCATCTATACTTAAACCATCATCAAAGTCAATAGAAGTAAAGGAAGAAAAGGAGTTTAATTTGGAATCATGATTAAAATGGCATGTGCCAATGATCTCTCTACTCTACAAACCTCTGATGATCACAGAATGTGGTGTAAACTCATTTTTTTCCTATGCTACTAGGTAATTTGATAAATGGAAAAGAGATTGTTGGATAAGGAAGGTACATAAAGTACACCATTAAATGTTCCTTCTCCAATTTCAATAGATTCTTTTCCAAGAGTTGACATATAGGTGTTATTTTCCATCAATATTGATGGGGATGAATAAAGACCAAATATAGGAAACTATTTCCTAGATGTATCCATGTGGTGTGATGCCCTAGAATCAAGAAGCCACTTGTGTGATATGCTTTTTGTATAAGAAATGAGGGGCATCCCTTAAATTCATCATTTTTTGAATTTGTGGATGAAGGGGATGAAGAAAAGGAAGAATCACCTATCCTAGATGTAGGAAACTTAATTTAGTTTTGTTGAAGAAGATGCCTCAAGTCACCAATTTCATTTTTGTAACATTGATGTTATTCATGCCCTAGTCTCTTATAATAGGTATATTTGGGATTCTCCTTAGAATTTTTCCCTTTTGACAAGGGAGATGAATCTGATGGTGTCTCTAATTTTGTTCCCTTATCTTGATACTTAGTTTGTTTGTTTCCATTAGATTATTGAGTAGCTAATGATTGACCTTTTGAAGAGGTGATAGCATACATAGATATTAAATTAGATTGTACTCATGTGAGTATATCACAAAAAATATCAAAAGAAGGAATTGTATGTGATGTTCCAAGAGAATCCATTGTAGACTAGAAAGAAGACTTGAAAATATTTTATAAGGTCCTTTTAGCTTTGACCAACCAACATGACATGTTCTTTTTTTGTTTTTTATTTTACCACAACTGTTAATTCAAGAAAGAAAATACTTAAATTATACCAAGAATACTTCAATAGATGGGAATGAATCAAGAGACAATGTTGTTAATTCAACATCCAATTGTTGTATTTTGAACTCATCAACTATACCAAAGAGATATTTAAACTTGTCCCATATTTATTTAAGAGTTGTACATTTTGAAATATGAAATTTCATGCTATCAAAAATATGAAGACCAATGATGCCCATTATCTCATCTAGCTTGTAACTGTAATGTCAAAAAATGTTGTTCGTGACATTTTCACACTTGTTTGGGCCCTCCTTATAAAATTGGGCTTGATGTTTCCTTGATTTAGTGTTGTAATGTGTCTAGCACATTCACATTAGGTCTTGGGACCTTGTAAACTAAATGAACTTAATTGTACCTTATTTAGGGTGTTGTAAAGTGTCGTACCACACTTTCACACTGATCTAAGGCTTTCATTAATTAATGGGGCTTCTTTATGCCTTATTTGGCCTTATTTTACATCCACAATCCTTAATAAAATGCATCTTTTTAAGGATAATCTTGACATAAACCAACTTCCAATCATAATTCATGTCTTTTAGGTT
>VDFB02134280.1:0-23940 GCA_007258455.2 Sequoia sempervirens | reverse complement strand
CCCTCTAAAATGACATACTAAGGCACTCAAGGCAAGAGGTCCTATGACTATCTCACCACCACAAAAACTTGGAAAACACACATCAAGCACAATGCAACCACATGGGCTACAACCATGCTCAGGAAACACTCAAGGGTCACAACCCTTGACACAACAAAAGAGACATACATCAAGAAAGAGACCAATTAGAACACAGTTCTTGGTAGGCTCGAGGGTCTAACTAACCCTCACACAAAAGAATTCCTCAATAGGGCATGTAAGGGGCGGAAACAACAACAAAGCTTGTTGCCGTCCACCACAACACACCAAGTAGGTATCAACCATAAACAGGGATCGCAGTTCTACAACATGGGCTCCATCTCTAAATTTTCCTCTGGCTCTGCCCTTAGGGGCATCCTAAAGGAAACAAGGAACACATAAAAATAGATCATCACAAAGAGGTCTATACACCATACTAAGGCATAAAAGCAAAACAATAAGACTATGAAAACACTATAACTAGCTCATGCCAAACATGCAAAACACAGTATAACATAGAAGGGTCAAGTATGCCAGAGCTTCTAGTGTGTGAACATGGGCTTTGATACTAGATGTAACATCCCGCTACGCAACCGCGAAGGGTAAGAGCCAAAAGAGGACAAGATAATTTTTTTTTGATAACATAAAGAATAACTTACACAAAAAATAGTTTCCAATATAATATATCGACAACATTCATGGCCAAGCATGGCCATACACAACCCAAAGGAGAAGACTAATCTACCCTCCAGAGGAAATCCAAATAGGCGCAAATAGAATAGCTCCAAAAATTTTGCTCTAGAAATTTCTTGGTCCGGAACTTCCTAGTCCAGAACCTTTTGCTCCACAACCTTAGGCAACAACAATACAGATCAAAACAGAAAGCGGCAATGCGCCGAAACTTTTGCAAACTACTAAATGAAGGAAATACACAACCAAAGCTCTGATTTTTGCATGAATTTTTTTGAAATAGAAGCCATAATGATCATCATAGTACAAGCTAGTTTGATACCAACACCGGAACCTGTAACTAAATATAAACACCATATTTCTTCTCATTAATTTATATGATTACATCTCCTCTCTCAAGAGAGTACAAAATTCATAAAGAAATATATATGAGTACAAAGACATAGCCATAAATAAAATACATCAAAATATAAGACAAGTACAAGAGAGAACAACTCTAACTGGTGCTCCAAAACCTATACACCAGACCCCAATGGTGGTGGCAACACCTCCCTACCATGTGGACTTAAAAGAGGCCACCCCATCGTGCTCAGAGGTAGTCACAAGGCCCAAGCAAAAATTATAAGGAAAGGGTAACATAAGGCCAACACTCACATCATACATAGAGAAAACATGAAATACAATGCATTAAATCCAATATCACAACATGAAGATGTTCATACAATAACATGTTGCGATGCTTGTTGGAAATAATGTTTCAAAGCACATCCTTGGTCCCCTTTTGCTATTCATGCGGCGGCGCAATGCGTCTCCGCGTTTCTTCAGCTTCCTGGCAGGTTTTGATCTTTCACTTTGTGCATTCCTCGCTTCGCAACTTCGGCAAGCGGCTCCCCGTTCGGCTCCTGAGATGCTGCGCTGGGCGCCCACGTGTCTCGCCTGCGGGGTTTTTCATTTTTTGTTGCTTTGTGTTTCCTTCGGGTTGCTAAACCTTCCATAAGGGTCTGTTACTCCTAGGGTTCATCGAGGGGCCCACATCTTTGTACGTGGCGGTGTATCGCAATCTTTCCCTAGCAAGAATAGAATATGCTGCGGTGGGCTGCGAAGGATTTCTATTGGCCTTCTTTCTTTCCTGGCGGGACCTACCTTTGCTCACGTGTCAGCGGTTCGCAGTTTTTAAAACAACAGCAGGGACGAGAGCACCACGGGCTGCGAAACGCGGCCACGCGTCTTTCGCCACCCGGTTCATGCGGCCTTTCCCCGTTTTCAAAGTAGCCTCAGTCCCCTGAACACGTGTCACTTCTCCACAAGCTCTCGATCGATGGAGGAGGAGTTTTCATTCGGGTCACGATTTACTGCCACGTGCCTTACATTGATTATCAAAGCAAGCTATGTGATGGCTGAGTGGGATAGTGTCATTGACTACTGCTCGCCATGGTTCTCTAAAGCGGTGGGCGGCACTCGTCGTTTCGAAGCCTGGTTGGGACCACTGCCATCATTACAAGGGGCATGCCTGTAACTGACCAACTGGATGCTGTGCTCTGACTGGCTGCTCTCATAACGGCATTGGGAATATTCTTATTCGGGCATCATTACGGGAGATTGTGGAATCTTTCTGTTACAACTCTCCAGGCGGTGGGATTTTGCTCTCCGGCTATATATACTCTCTCTGTTGAGGGAAAAGGGTCCAAGATTTTTAGGAAGAATACTGGTTTTAGCAAGAGACGCCAGGCCTTTTTTGCATGTTTATTCGCAAGAAACTTTCAGACTGTGCCTATTGTTCGGCCTTTCTGTTTTTCATGTCTTGATTAAACTGTGAACTGTGCTTTTATTGTCTTAAGCATTTCATTTGAGGAGACTTCTATATATTGAATGCAAACTTGCTGGTCTAAATCATGTCTTAATGACTCTTCTTAGCAGTGAGAATGTATGCGATATTGTTTTATGTCAATTAGATGAATTGTTTATGCTAATGCTTTAAGTTTCCGATGTTTTGGAACATAACAATGACATTCAGGCCCTTGAGTCTATGATTTATCGTGCCTATCAGTAAGCTTTGGTGCATCGCCTTAGATTAATATTTGTTTCATTATATCTGCTTCCTTTTTCCTTTCCAAAACCCATTATATAGAAGAAGCCGGCTTCTTTAAAATCTGGAGGTCACTCAGTTTGGCGCAAAGGGGTCCCCCTTGAACTGAGTTTCCCATAAAGGCACTGTTATCTCGTCAATTTTGGCGTCAGCGAATTACTACTCATGACTACTAAGATACGATGTACTAGAGTGCTGACCGGATGGAATGTCATCATGCATGCTTAAAGGGATGGCACCACATGGAACTAGGTACACCTCTCATACAGACGAGGAGATTCAATCATGCCCGTATCAATGCCTTGTAGATGAATAACTTAACGCCCTCTGAGACATATAGGCCTTCTTGAGTGCGGCTCCAGCAAGCTTTTACAAGCACTCAAGGCCATGCACAAGGACTCATTTTATTATAAATGTTTTACTCCATCTCGTTTAACTAAACGAGGGACCAAAAACAAATATGAAACAATGAAAAATCCACTAAAATCCATCATAAAAACCATTTAAAATAGCTAAGCAACATTGCTGCTAAATATTTAAACAATTGATCACAAATGCCAACAAGTAGATTACACACCCTTCACACATTCACCATTAATTTCATAAAAGAAACCAATCATATAATCAATATTAATCCCATCAAATCATCTCGTAAAATCCTCCTTAAAATAGTTAAAATCCCTAAGTGATAGAGGCACAAAACATGGATTCCAGCTGTAGCTCAAAGGAATGAAAAGAGGGCACAAAAATTTGATCGAAATTCAAATTGCCTAGATTAAAAGTCTAAGTTTGATGCAGTTCAGATTTTGAAGTTTCTAGATGGATTCCACCTTTGGTTTCCAAGTTTTTGACAAAAAACAAGGTGTAGTATCGAAAAACGTCATTTTTAGCCAAGTTGGGAAAAAACATGAAAATTGAAAGTGCCTGGATTAAAAATTGGACAACAACCTAGTTGAGATTTTGACGTTTCTAGTTGGATTCTACCTTTAATTTGCATTTAAAATAGATGGTTAATGAGCAGCAATAAAAAACGTTTTTCAACAAGAAGACACAAATTTGACCAAAAATGAAAGTGCCCAAAATTAAAATTTGCCAAAGACTCAGTTGAGATCTTGGCATTTCTATATGAAATCCACCCTTGAATTTCATTTTTATCAAGAGGATAATGAGCAACAAAGAAAAAACACATTTTTTTTCCAGCAACCCATTTTGGATTTACTGGCATGGACAAAATCTACAATAAGAAAAACTACAGAGTAACAAAAGAATTGAAACAACCATCATCCAAACCCCAAGCCTTCACACAATAAAATAGAGGGGTTTCACCAAATATTTAAAAAATAAAAGTAACCCAAATTTTGCAAGGAGATTCAAGGCATACATGACATAAGTGAATGCAAAATTCATGTCATACAAGATTGAAGAAAAATAAGGAGAATACCTCAATTCTGCCCCAAAACAAAAATAAGAGAATGCTCTAACTAGAAAGCATGACTGGGTTCCAAACTAGGACAACAAGGAGGGTATGGCATGCTGAAACCAATGATCAGATGCCCACAAATTTTCTTATTAACAAAATCTCCACATTGCTCTCCCAACTCTGCTACCCTATTCAAGGGTTTTTCCTTCTCCTTCCAAAAACATAAAATTTCTTCTTCTCCCCAAAATAATAACTCCCACAAAATAAAACTTTCTTCCCTTTTATATTTTCCTCTCTAAAAAGATAACTATTCCTCAACACAAAATGAATATTTATCAAAGATAAGGCTGCCCATTACTTTTAACTAACTCCTCAACACCATAAAAAATGAAATAAAACATTCAATTAAACAAGCTATTAAAGCTATTTTTTTTAAAAATTAAAATCACAAAATATACAATATTCTCTATTTCATATAAAAATAGTAATTTAAATCCAATCGTCCAAATACACAAAGCTCCCCAAAAAGGATTTAAATAAGACTATAAGAGCTTGCAAAAAGGATTAATAAAATCATTTAAAAATTTCCAAATGACATATATGAAATCATGAAAAGATGTCAAAGAAACCACATCAAGACACCGACAACCAGTTAAATATATATAACCACATAAAATATTAACGAAAACCAAGAAAAAGTACCTCAATGAGACATACTGGTAAAACACAAACAAATGAAAGGTGCGCCGGACATTCTACTGAAAGGTGCTCTGGACATTCGATTGAAAGGTGCTCCAGACATTCGGCTGAAAGGTGCTCTAGAGATTCAGTTGAAAGGTGCTCCAGACATTACCGTTAGGTAACCGGATGGTAAGACATCAACAAGGAAACACTGCCCTAACAGGGTACAGTGGCTAGGGTAGGGGATATTTGTTATGTGACTACCTCCAATAACCACAATTGGGGAATATGAGTACACTCAAGCCTGTGGATCCAGGCGGAGTCAATACTCAGTACCTGTATCACTCCAATTACACGTCAAAGTACATGTGCATATAACATATATCATATAGTCAAAGAAACATCAATCATCAAGAAGAGGGTCATGATATCGTAAGCCTCTTGAATACGAGTGTTACGACATCATCCCTTTCCTATCCATAATCATACAAAATCAGTGATAACAGTATATAAACGTATAATTATGTAATCCAGAATAATAGATAAACATGATAACCTTTCACATATCCATCAATGTCTAACTTCATTATAATAACTTTTAACATTTAAAATATCAAATCAAAATCAAAATACTATCTTACTAGCTTGGGTTTAGAGAGGTGTTACATCCTACCTCCCTAAGATTTGACTTACTCCTAGAAGTCATGTAAACTTAATATGCAACCATGTCACACATTAGTACTCAAAATATAATAATCAACATTAAACGATTGTACTTCATTCCAAAGATGAGAAGTATAATATACATCATTCATCACTAAACAAAATAGAATGAAAATCCTTTTAACATTCACCTTTCTATGAATCATTGTCAATATATTGACATATGCCTTACTCATAAAATCTCAACATGAAACAAAATAACATGGTTAATCTTACTAACATCACATATGCCATAATCCTCATCATAAGCATTTATTTTAACATCCACATTCATCCAAGGATAGGTTAAGATACACCTTAATTCCACTAAGAAAAGGGTAAATAAGATGCATAAGCATTTAATTCTTTCCAAAACACCATAATTTACAACAATATTTGTTTTCCACACACTTCCAATTTCACACATTAAAACATATTTGACATCAGTTTCTACAAAATATAACAATGCACACTTTCTAAAGCATAATAAGCCAAATTTTGAACTATTCGCATAGAGGCTCCGCCCAAGATGAAACATGCATTATACATATACATATTTACATCACTAGAATCACATCACAAGGCTACACAGGGGTCCATCTGGACACCGGAAAGCAGCATACTAAACCATGAAACAAAATCCATGAGCCAAGAGCCAATATCCATCTCACATAAATCATACCTCACACTCAGTGGCTTGATGGTGTTAGGCACCACACACCGCGGTGAATAAAACATGCAGAATAAATCACAACTTTAAAGAATTTAGCGTGGTTCACCCAATATGGGCTACATCCACCAAACCGTATCCATCCAATACTTTTATTATCCAGTAAAAACCCTTTTACAATCTTGTGAATAATCGCATTTTTCATCATACAGTAATACCCATCCGAACCCCCTTTTACCAAGCTTAGAAGCTTCCAGATTTTCGGGTTCTACAAAATTGGATTTTTCTTTTTTTTCATTGATTTTCCCTTTTTCGGTGATCACGCGAAAAAGTAGGAAGAAAATTTTTCTTAGAGTGGCCCACAGACCACTTTCGAGACTGTGACCAGGACCACAACTTGGAGCGGGGGCCGGGGTGTCTGATGCTCTATGGGCTATATAGTATAGCATGATCAGTAATACATACCAACAACTTCGGTGGTTTGATGGTGTTAGGCCACACACACACGGTGAGACCATCTAAACAAGACCACAATGACCTATCTCTTGTTGAATAAGGTGGTTAGCCTTCAAGAGATAGTCATCACACATAGGTGGGTAGTGGGTCCTACCTATATAACAACCTCATATACCCCCATCCTCAAAGTTCCCTGCATCTACTTCCTCATATACACTCAACCGAGTCTAGCTCTCACGTTCTCGATGAGGAATCATATTACAACACAAGACCAAAATTTAAAACAACAAATAGAAAACTAGTTTAGCCACCAAAGATCATAAATAAATATCAAATAAGGATTCAATTGCAAAAATAAAGCAAGAAATGCGCACAATTTCAACACTAAATGATATGTAACCATGAGGGCTATGAGCAAAGAAATTTCACAATCTATGGCTAAACCATCATAAACAAGATAAATCAAAATTTTCCGGTCCTCACAATCAAAGTGAAAATCATCAATAACCAAAAGAAGTTTTACAATCTTTGAAATGGCACAATACATAACTATGTGAGTAAACTAGCCACCAAACGAGGAAGGAGGGAATAACGTCTAACTATCACAATAGCCCCTCATGTGTGGAAGAGTGAACTCACCAACCACATGGCATGAAGTGTACTCCTCGACTACACCTCGCATTGCGTCGTCACACTGCATGGACTTGCCAAGTGGCCCACACACTTCTTGGCTATCTGCATGGAATGTGCACCTCGACCACATCCCGCATTGTGTCTTAGCATGGCATGGTCATACGCTAGCCATAGAAGGCACGTACTGGCTGTATGCCGCATGGTATTGTGTCTGTGGCTCTGCAGAAGTAGGCACACACAAAACACACCCTGCATAGCGATACCTCGTGGAAAGGTCACACATAGGTACTCGTTGTTGCCAAAGGTATACATGGCTAGGAAATATCCATATGCCAACTGACCTAAACACATTTGAGAGCAAACATGAGTGTCCCTCTACAAGTGTACGGGGCCCCACACACTCATCACACAAGTAGGCTACCATAACACAATCTCATAGTGCACCTTCACGCATCTAAGCACGTGGCATCATCACTAGCACTATGTCAGAACATTATTGTGGTGTGGCATCATATCTATGGAATTGTGGTAGAACATGTGCATATATGGAATATATAATGCATATATGAGTATAAAATAAAAATATAGGGCTACTCGAGCCTCACCTCTCATGTGGACGAGGTCAACTCACTAATTCCGGCTCAATGTCCCTACGGATGGCCAGGAAATACTAACAAACTAATGCTGCTGTACACAAAACTATGGGGATTAGGCTAGCACATATGGATCAAGTACCCCAATCCATCATAGGGGGAAGTAGTGAGTACTTTTCTTGGGATCGGTTGAGCTAAGAACACTCTGCGTCGCAACACGCATACACTGTACACTCTACCCAGGGAACTTTGTGGCAGCTACTACCCCATCACAGACTGAGGGACTAGAGAACCAAGAGAAGAGATTCTACGAAACTAACTTTTGGTTACTCCTAATACATATAGAAATTTCAACCACACATGGGTTGGTCCTAAATCAGGTAACAAACATACAAGCACATATAATGGTATGGTTAATACCACACCCCAAATACAACATATCCTCCATGGATGGGTAGATAGTCTCACCATCCCATGGGCACACAACGTGAGTACGGGGTATTCACAACACTCAACATGTGCACTAACATAGGATGTTCACATAATAGGGAGTACCTTTTTCCAATTTTCTCTTACCAACATAAAACCATTATCCACCTCTAATTCTACAAGATCAATACAAATTTCGAAGAACATGTACTCCCAACATCCATACAATTACATCATAGTGCTACATGGAGTAAATGAGCAATGCCATAATATCTCTCACATTCACATTCACTATTATAAGTGGTAAATCACCTTACTAAACACATATGTTATCCACATTTATTTCCCACACATAGTGCAATATCATTACAATGTTTACTTTAGACAAGGTATGCAACATTATCATTTCAACATTCATTTATCATTTATCATTTTGAATCTAGGTACAATAATTTAACATCTACATGATTTCATAAGACTTAACAATAAAGTTGGGAGCTATAGGCCTCACCAACAAGATGCACCTATTATGCAATTATTAAAACATGCAAATGTTTCACTATTCCCCTTTTCTCTAAAGTTTTACTTAATGCAAAACAATTTTCTATTCATATTCATACATGTTCCATGATTATGAATGTAGTTTAGGGACTTAGGTCCTTTACCCAAGTTGATCTAATAAAGAAAGCCTTCATGGATACATAAACATTTTCTCATAAATGGATTTTAATACACCACACACTCAAGATAGGCATCTTCATTAAACTAATGGGAAGAGAGAGAAGGCAAGAGAGATTTATAGTTCTAACATAGGCACAAATGCAACCATGGTTTCATCATCACACAATCACTTTCAAACAAATGCATCAATCATGCGAGAGCATGCAATAATTTCTATGAACTAACAACATGATCATTAATTTTTCTATTTCCATATTTATAATCTCAATACAATATAACATGCAAAAGAAACTTCAAAACCACATAGGTTCAATCAAGCAATCACTTGCACAAAGAGGTAAAGCATAAGAAGACATACACCATAAACTTTGTATGTTAATGAAAAAAATAGGACTCAAGAAGAGGATACACACAAATGGATCTTCTTGGCACCCTCAAGGTCAAATAGACCTTCCAAGAACATGAGAAAATAAAACAAGCAAGGGTAATTTTAGGTAACACATGTCATCTACAACCCACCAACAAGTTAAGGTCCAACATGCCCACCTGCAACACATGATATAGGAAAGTAATCAATCTCAACCTTAGGAGACTCTCAACTAAGGGAATCACTCCAATCCCGTAGGGTAAGGCAGGACCTAGGAGGCATCATTCCTCCACAACATAAGCCAACGTTGGAAAACTCAACCCTCTAAAATGCCATACTAAGGCACTCAAGGCAAGAGGTCCTATGACTATCTCACCACCACAAGCACTTGGAACACACACATCAAGCACATTGAAACCAAATGGGCTACAACCATGCTCAGGAAACACTCAAGGGTCACAACCCTTGACACAACAAAAGAGTGACACATCAAGAAGGAGACCAATTAGAACACAGTTCTTGGGAGGATTGAGGGTCTAACTAACCCTTACACAAAAGAATTCCTCAACAGGAAATGTAAGGGGTAGAAACAACAACAAAACTTGTTGTCGTCCACCATAACACACCAAGCAGGTATCAACCATAAATAGGGATCCCAGTGCTACAACATGGGCTCCATCTCTAACTTTTCCTCTAGCTCTGCCCTTAGGGGCATCCTAAAGGAAACAAGGAACACATAAAAATAGATCATCACAAAAACGCTCTATACACCATACTAACGCATGAAATAAAAACAATAAGACTACGAAAACACTATAACTAGCTCACACCACACACACAAAACACAACATAACATAGAAGGCTCAAGTACGCTAGAGCTCCTATTGTGTGAACATGGGCTCTGATACTAGATGTAACATCTCGCTATGCAACCCCGGGTAAGAGCCAAAAGAGGACAAGATAATTTTTTTTTTGATAATATAAATAATAACTTACACAAAACATAGTTTCCAATACAATATATCGACAACATGCATGGCCAAGCATGGCCATTCACAACCCAAAGGAGAGGACTAATATACCCTCCAGAGGAAATCCAAATAGGAGAAAATAAAATAGTTCCATAAATTTTGCTTTGAAACTTCCTGCTCCAGGACTTCCTTCTACGAAACTTCTTGCTTTGAAACCTTTTGCTTCGGAACTTTAGGCTTCAACAATATAGACCAAAATAGAAAGCGGCGATGCACCAAAACTTTTTCAGACTACTAAATGAAGGAAATACACAACCAAAGCTCTGATTTTTGCATGAAAATTGTTGAAATAAAAGCCATAATGATCATCATAGTACAAGCGAGTCTGATACCAACACCGGAACCCATAACTAAATATAAAAATCATATATCTTCTGATTAATTTATATGAGTACATCTCCTCTCTCAAGAGAGAAAAATTCATAAAGAAATATACATGACTAGTACAAAGACATAGCCATAAATAAAATACATCAACATATAAGAAAAGTACAAGAGGGAACAACTCCAACTGGTGCTCCAAAACCTGTACACCAGTCCCCAATGGAGGTGGCAACACCTCCCTACCATGTGGACTCAAAAAAGGCCACCCCACCATGCTCGAAAGTAGTCACAAGGCCCAAGCAAAAATTATAAGGCAAGGGTAACATAAGGCCAACACTCAAATCATACACGGAGAAAACATGAAATACAATGCATTAAAGCCAATATCACAACATGAAGATGCTCATACAATAACATGTCGGGTACTACTCATGACTACTAAAGTATGAGGTACTAGAGTGCAGACCGGATGAAATGTCATCATGCATGCTCAAAGGGATGACACCACATGAAACCAAGTACACCTCTCATACAGACCAGGAGACTCAAACATGCCCGTATCAATGCTCTATAGATGGATAACTCAATGCCCCTGCAAACAAATAACTCATCGCCCTACAAATAGATAACTCAATGCCTTGCAGATGGATAGGCCTTCTCGAGTGCATCCTTAGCTTTTACAGCGCTCAAGGCCATGCACAAGGACTCATTTTCTTATAAATGTTTTACTCCATCTCATTTAACCAAACGAGGGACCAAAAAAAAAATGAAACAATGAAAAAGCCACTAAAATCCATCATAAAAACCAGTTAAAACAACCAAGCAACATTGCTGCTAAATCATTTAAACAACTGATCACAAATGCCAACAAGTAGATTACATACCCTTCAAACATTCACCATTAATTTCATAAAAGAAACCAATCATATAATCAGTATTATTCCCATCAAATCATCTTGTAAAATAATCTTGTAAAACCATCTTTAAAACAGTTAAAACCACTAAGTGACGGAAGCACAAAAACATGGATTCCAGCCATAGCTCAAAGGAATGAAAAGAGGGCACAAAATTTTCATAGAAATTCAAAGTGCCCAGATTAAAAATCTAAGTTTGACCCAGTTCATATTTTGATGTTTCTAGATGGATTTCACCTTTGGTTTCTAAGTTTTTGACAAAAAACAAGGTGTTGTACTGAAAAACGTCATTTTTAGCCAAGTTGGGCAAAAACATGAAAATTGAAAGTGCCCGGATTAAAAATCGGACAATGACCTAGTTGAGATTTCGACGTTTCTAGTAGGATTCTACCTTTAATTTTCATTTAAAATAGGTGGTTAATGAACAACAATAAAAAACGTTTTTCAACAAGAAGACACAAATTTGACCAAAAATGAAAGTGCCCAGAATTAAAATCTGCCAAAGACAGTTGAGATCTTGACACTTCTACATGAAATCCACCCTTGAATTTTGTTTTTATCAAGATGATAATGAGAAACAAAGAAAAAACACATTTTTTTACAAATTGGGCAAAAAGAGAAATGAAATGAAAAATCCCAAAAATCTATTTTTTTCCAGCAACGCATTTTGGATTTATTGGCATGGACAAAATCTACCATAAGAAAAACTACAGAGCAGCAAAAGAATTCAAGCAACCATCATCCAAACCCCAAGTCTTCACACAATAAAATAAAGGGTTTTCTCCAAATATTTACAAAATAAAAGTAACCCAAATTTTGCAAGGAGATTCAAGGCATAAATGACAAGTGAATGCAAAATTCATGTCATACAAGATTGAAGAAAAATAAGAAGAATACCTCAATTCTGCCCCAAAACAAAAATGAGAGAATGCTCTAACTGGAAAGCACGACTGGGTTCCAAACTAGGACAGGAAGGAGGGTATGGCATGCTGAAACCAATGATCAGATGCCCACAAATTTTCTTATTAACAAAATCTCCACATTGCTCCCCCAACTCTGCTGCCCAATTCAAGGGTTTTTCCTTCTCCTTCCAAAAATAGAAAATTTCTTCTTCTCCCCAAAAGAATAACTCCCACAAAATAAAACTTTCTCCCCTTTATATTTTCCTCTCTAAAAAGATAACTATTCCCCAACAAAAAATGAATATTTATCAAAGACAAGGCTGCCCATTACTTTTAACTAACTCCTCAACACCATAAAAAATGAAATAAAACATTCAATTAACACAAGCTATTAAAGCTATTTTTTTTTAAAAAATTAAAATCACAAAATATACAATATTCTCTATTTCATATAAAAATAGTAATTTAAATCCAATCGTCCAAATACACAAAGCTCCCCAAAAAGGATTTAAATAAGACTATAAGAGCTTGCAAAAAGGATTACTAAAATCATTTAAAAATTTCCAAATGACATATATGAAATCATGAAAAGATGTCAAAGAAACCACATCAAGACATTGACAACCAATTAAATATATATAACCACATAAAAGATTAACGAAAACCAAGACAAAGTACCTCAATGAAACATACTGGTAAAACACAAACAACTGAAAGGTGCGCTACACATTTAGCTGAAAGGTGCTCCAGACATTATCGTTAGGTAACCGAACGATAAGACATCAACAGGGAAACACTGCCCTAATAGGGTACAATGGCTAGGGTAGAGGACATTTGGCCTGTGACTACCTTCAGTAACCACCATCGGGGAATGAGTACACTCAAGCCTATGGATCTAGGCGAAGTCGATACTTAGTACCTGCATCACTCCAATTACATGTCAAAGTACATGTGCATATAAGATATATCATATAGTCAAAGCAACATCAATCATCAATAAGAGGGTCATGATATCATAAGCCTCTCGAACATGAGTGTTACGACATCATCCCTTTCCTATCCATAATCATACAAAATCAATGATAACAATATATAAATGTATAATCATGTAATCCAAAATAATAGCTAAACATGACAACCTTTCACATATCCATCAATGTCTAACTTCATTATAGTAACTTTTAACATTTAAAATATCAAATCAAAATCAAAATACTATCTTACCAGCCTGGGTTTAGAGAGGTGTTACATCAATTTTTTTGGGAAGAGATCTAAGTACCTTTTTTACAATCATACCTTCTTTTAGTTCTTCACCAAGACCTCTGATAGAATTGACAACTTCATCAACCCGAAGTAGGAATATGGAAATGTCTTCCTCTTCATTTTTAGACTTTCAAACTAACCTCAACGAGTTTGAAGGTTTTCTTGTTTCACCTTTTCATCACCTTCATAGATATTGCACAACTTACTCCATACTTCCTTCGTTGTCTTGCAATGCATGATCTTTACAAACTCAAAGTTAGATAAACCACATAGAATAACATTTCTTGATTTAGCATTATTTTTGACAAGCCTTCTTTCTAGCCTGATCTTTTGGGGGACTTTGAGGAATCTCATATTCATCCACAATTAATTGCCAAACTTCAAACCTTAGGGCCATTAGATATGCTTCGATCCTTACTTTCCAAAATGCATATTTGGATCCATCAAAAAGTGGTGCCTTATTTGAAGATAATCCTTCTTGATCCATTGAGTGTCATGCCATCCCGAATCTACCTCAAGCTATTAAACTTCTTCAAAGGAACTTAGCTTTGATACCACTTGAAGGGCACACAATATACTAAGAGTGGTGAATCGGTATATCAAATCTATTTAAACTCTTTAATTCAACATAAATATCCAAAAATAAATGACCCAACATGAATTAAAACAACTACTATCAATCAAGCAACATAGAAGCACACATTCACATAATGAACACCAGATATGCATGGAAACCCAAAATGGGAAAAACCATGGTGAGAAGAGCTTCTTGGAGCTACTGTCCAAATCTAGCCCCACAGAAATAATGAATGTTACAATCATGAAGTAGGCACCGACCCACCAGAGACACCAATCTCTTGTTGTATTTGTAGGAACCAACCTACTAGAGACACCAATCCCCAATACACATATTTGAGCACCAACTCAATAAGTAATACACTAGTCTTACTAGATTACAAAGATAAGGTTTTTGAAACTTCAATGTTGATTACACAGATTACACAAGATCTAGAATCTTGCTTCAAACAAACTCCCACATAAATGATGATCTTCTTATTATGGATCATAATGATTGAGATATGGAACTCCTATTACAACCCTTGCTCACACAATTTCTCTCACATACACATATATTACTCTCACCACAAGTTCGATGTAAAACTATGATGATTATATGCATCTCATTACATTAACATCATTTCATGTCAACCAAGAGTCCCTTAACAGGTTATCTGTAATTATCCAGATCGGCTAAGGTGGACCTAATTCAAATTTACATGAAATGTGTAGCATGTAGATCCTAAATCAAATTTGTTTCCATCAAGAGAACATGATGTCATGTGATTCCTTCAAGAATCTTAACCTAGATCTATTTGATTTTCCCACCCTAACTTTGGAGGTCACATGCTACAAGTGACTGTCACACAGTTCTGGAACATCAATTGGTTAATTAACCAACACAGTGACCCTTCTGTCACTCCAAACTTCCTGCTCATTGAACATAAATTTCAATTTAAATCTGGAATGAGATGGAACATGTGTAGACATACTCTCCATTCAAACCATAGACCACAACTCACATCTAGGAAGAAGTATAGATCATGAACATGTTGCTGGAGAAATCCATTTGATTAGACCTAACTGGCCTCAAACATTTTGTATTAGACTTTCAAATTACCTCCTTTAACATGAATAGATACAAGCATGATAAATTACAACATACTACAGGTAGTCTTCTTTGTTGTTATCAAATATACTAACATGAAATGACAAAAATATATTGATTTCAACAAGTACGATTACATTTAATTCTCACTGCTCTATTGACATTACTCTTTTGACGTCAATGAGAACCTTTGACATCAATGACAACATATGTTCAACAACCGAAATATATAATTATTAATTTAAATCATAACACACAAAATAAATGACATAACCAAGATAACACAATGAAATCATATCATACACAATGCAAAATGAATGCATCTACGTGAGTGTGTGTATAAGATTTCCATCATGCCAACTATCTTCAGGTGGCTAGGTCATGTATCTACCTCAACCATGTTCCCGCCTTCAACTTGTTCCTACATTCACTCGCACTCAATATCTCATCAATAGGTTGGTCCATAAAACCATAATCAATAATCAAAATATTCACATCATAATAATTCATCATTTTAATCACAATAATCATGCATTTTAAAGATACCATCTAATTTATCATCCATGAAAACAAATTAATCACATGTTATCCAATGTTCTCATCCAGTTGGACATTTATTATCAAACAAAGTTTATGCAAACAAAAATCGAGATGTGATAGATAGGCTTAGATTATGTTTCTAACTCTATGATGTGTTGGAATTATCTATTTGGTGGAAAAAATTAAGGTAATTCACTAAACACTAGACTATTCTTAGTTAAAATATTTTGAATATCAACATGATATGTATGAGACTCACCCAATGATGAGTTCGAAGGATTCTCTTTTATCACTAAGCCACTAACTACTCATATGACTTGTTCCTTGTGAAAACTCCTCTCTGTTATCTTAGTTGTGACCACTCACAATGAACCATGTGAAATAGCTCTAGGAACCAAATATATCCCTTCAAACTTATACTTTGGTTCCATGAATTGATAATTCTTAGAAAATATCCTTGAGAGAATATAACTATTACACACCAAATACCATGTTAGTTTCTCCCAATTTGACAACATGGAAATCATCACATACCTTATGATCGATCAAAAACGAATAATTTATGTTATCAAATAATCATGGTGCATGTAATAGTGAATCCATTGGCAACAATGACATTGAATATATCAAAGTATTAAGATTTTTATCTTCTCTTAACTAGCATACCTTCATTAGTGAAGTTGTGGGTATCCCCACTATCAATAAGCATTGTGATCTTTTTCTAGATAAGACTCCTTGCACTCTAATGGGATGATATAATGGTTCCCCCAAAAAAGCTACAATGCACCACTACTTGTGCTTGAATATCCTTCCTCTAACTTTTTTGGTTCATGCTCCATTGTGATTAGTTATTATTCAAGCTCTTCAAAACATGTACTGTCATCAAATTTCACCTCAATATAATGAACTTGGCCCTTACAAAGGAATCTAAGACCTAGTTCCCATGACCTCTTATAAGAGAAGCACAACTTATTTATTCTAAGTTTATTTTTGGAGTAATAATCTACCTTTTTGTTGTAGATGGTTGTTGTGTCACTTTCTAGGAATATAAATTAAATCCTCCTTTCTAAAAATTTCCCTTTTTATATCCAAAGGTGGGTATGTTGAGTTGAGATGAAATTTTATTCTTTAACATAGATGGTTCAAGTGTTAAATCCATAGATTGATAGCCCTTTAAGTGAAGTGGGTGGAAAATCCTTAATTGGACTCTCAAGGGGTTCAAATTTAGTCTTTTTATAAAAAGGAAAGTGTTTCACTATTTAGATACATCAAGTATCACAAGTGTAAGATGCTAAAATTTATCAACATAAGATTATCCCATTTTTTGTCAATTGATTGTCACAAGATCCTTGAAATACTCATCCTCATATTTTTTCTCAAAGTGGTTCAAAATCCTTAAAACCATCAAAGGTTTGCACATAGCTATGCCCTTGTGTGATCCAACCATTGTACCATCAACCATAAGCAACATCCTCCAAGTAAAACGTGGCAAATTGGATGGAATTTTCCTCTTCCATAGGATGAGTATAAAGTAAGTCTATGATTTTTACAACTAGTCTCAAATAGATATCTTGTGATTGTTATAAATGGTAGGGGCATTTAACTTAACTTTTATTGCAAGCCTCTCATCTCATCATTTCTATTGCTAACAGGGGTTTTGCCACCACGATTTTTTTTTTTGAAGATCTCCATGTTTTTGACAAGGATACTATAATTTTTAATGCTTCAAATTTCTCTTGAAATTCTTCAAATATTTATCAATCTTCTTTGTAGGAATAGTATTGGGTTATCTTTTTCTTCTCCTTATATAAGAATATGGGCATAGCAAGTTTTAGCATGGAACTGATTGTAGACAAGTTATTTGTGTATGAATTTCTTAGATCCCTAAGGTTTTATCATAGTCTAGATTTTTTATATTATTTTGGAAAATAAATATGTATGCCATTAGTTCTTTCAATCTTTGAATTCCTATTAGAGTCATGAAAAATTCTCATTTTTCTTCATCGAACAATTTCTTCATTGTCTTCCTTCTTCTACCATATCTTCTTTATCTATATATAAATATATTTTATTTATTTATTTATTTATTTTTTATGTTGGATCAAGGATTTGTTGCAATTTATTTTGTTCTCTTCTTAAATAACTTATACCTCTTTCAATTGGTAGCATCAAAAAACCTTTCCACCCTTTAGGATAGAAAGATCAAAGCTTTACTACCACTATAATGATCTACAAAAAAAAATCTAAAATATTTATCACTTCCTTATCACCAAGATCATATGAGGGTGAGATCAGAGCATATAGTGAGAAAATATGATTATTTTCCACTTTATGATCACCTACATCATGCGAGAGAAAGGTGAGAACCTATGACGAACAAATTATTATTTATATATTATTTTCAATAGTAAAATAGCCAAAGAGATCTAACAATATTGTGTACAAATATGATTAAATTATTGAAGTTTAAAATAATTAGTACATAGTTTTGAACAAGCTTCCTCCATAAAATATATTTTAGCTTTAAATGATTACAAATATTTACTACCCAATATTTTGAAGCTTATAAAATTATAAATACATTTTGAAAAATACTAAAAAATGTTTAAATACCCATAACATATGTTACAATCCTCTAAACTTGAAATGGAGATGCAACCTCCATAGGAAGTTTCCCTCGAGAATTCAAAAGGTTTTGATCCTCCAAACTCCAAGAAACCAATGGTGTTTCATCTACTAATTTCTAGAATCCAAGGATTTTCATCCTCAAATGCATTAGTTGGACATAAGGCTAATTTTCAATAGATTTTTATTTTGAGAAGAATAGATGATTACATATGAAGAAATGACTTAGTTTTTAAAGCTAGGTCACTTGCCCCAAATAGGGGCACAAATTTCCATGCCATCCTTTCCTAAACATAAAATATATTAATTTTGCTATATTTTCCCCTCAAAATAGGCCTCATAAAAAATTCATCTCTTTTTATTATTTTTTGCTTGGTCAAAAATGTCTCTCATACAACCATTTATAATTTGTAACTCATCATTAAACACCACCTTGACATGCATGCCAATAATAAGGTTCTCTTTCATACAGTGAATTTGTAACTCCTCATTAAATGCCACTTTGTCATGCATGTCAATAATAATATTCTCCTCCACAAAGTCGATTTGTCACTCCTCATTAAATACCACTTTGTCATGCATGCCAATAATTATCCCACAATAATGATTTTCCATAATATCTATCATGAAGTTTATGCCATATTCCTCAAGGGTTTCATAACTCCTCTTTCATAGAATCCCATGTTGTATTTTATAAATTTCACTATTAAATAATACTAAATTATTTCTTTTTCTCAATTTATGACCTTCGTATTAAAACTATTTCCCTAACAATTATTCCTCAACCCAAACAAAAATATTAGAATTGACTCTTAGGTCCACACATGATTAATTAATTAAAAAGAAACATTACATTAATTATAGTGAAAGTTCATCTTATTACCATACTATTTCCTCTTACTAGTACCACTATTATCTTTGTGTTACTATGCTATGCCATTGCGTAGATTATTATTTATCAGCTTTATTTTCTCCACATCAAAGATATAATTGTGATTGCATTGACATTCTTATGAACACACCATTACACAGATTATAACATCAAGCTTGCTCCTCCTCATAACAGTTTAAGTTTTTATCTTCTAGCTTCCCTTTGAGTCTTCCACTCCAACAAACTTACCTAAGTGCCAAACTCTCATCTCTTATCCTCACCCACTCTTAAACTCAGATTTATATTTCTTTCAAACATCTAATGATTATGATATTGCTATCATGATTCAACCATGTAGTTTTTTAAGTCAAACTCATTAACCCATGTTTCATGAGTAGTGATTCACAAGAACCCATCTCTCAACCATTTTGGTTGAAAAAACAGTTGAGAGATGGGTTTTCTCAACCAAAATGGTTGAGAGATGGGTTCTTGTGAATCACTACTCATGATCAAATATGGCATATGGCAAGTTCACCGCCAGCAATTCACCGACGAAAATTCACCATGGGAAAATTCATCGCCATGAAAAATTCACCACCAGCAATTTACCGCCGCGGAAAATTAATCACATTAATATTAAAAATGTTAATGCAGTTAATTTTCCATGGCAGCGAATTGCTGGTGGTGAATTTGTCATGGCAGTGAATTTTCCGTCGGGGAATTGTTGGCGGTGAATTTTCCTAGAACCAATATTGGATCAATGAGTTTGACTCGAAAAACTACACAGTTGAATCCTGATAGCAATATCATAATTTGACATGCTGTGGAAAATACCTCGCCAATCAAAAATTAAATTTTCCAAGCATTTTCCAAGAATTAGACACAGTCAAAAGGTTGGCCAGGCCATAAAAACTTTTCGTGTGCACTCACATGCACATTCACATGGCCCTGCGTGTATGCACCTAAAACCATGTGCTATCTATGGAAAAATCTGATTGCGCTCAGTACTTGTATTGACCACGACCATATGAAGACATTTTCTCTATTTTGTTGTCTTGTGCACTGCCATTAATCTCTGCTTCATTTCACGTACAATGTTGCTTTGGTTCAATGAAGACGTACACAATTATATACACAACAAACATTTAAAGACCAGCGTAGACTACTTACATGTTCTGATAATCCAACACAGGTCAACTTTACTTTACAGGTAAGTATGAATTGGTAGATATCCTTTATTCCTCCTGTTGCATGGATACCATGCACCCAAGTCAACTACTGCATGGCAGAACTACGACGAACATGTGACTTCTTCTGTGGCCTGTCCCTTAGACTATGATTACCATCTTTATAACTTGTTCTATTTTCATCCTCATTTGTGCTTCCATGCATAACTTTGATCAGGCCTTCTCTACTTTGTAAAATCCAAAATTTTGAAAAGACTTCTTTCAACGAACTCATCACATCTATGCTTTAGAATCGTCAAACCTCAAAAGTTTAAAATAGCTTCATAATAGAAAGGTGAATTGGGTCCCTCACAACATAATCAAATGTTGACTAAGCTTTTCCTTATTATGTACTTTAGCCTAATCTACATGCATTGGTTTTGTTGAACAGAACGACTTTGAAGGTATTGTCTCTATTTTTTTGAGGAGTCTTAAATTTTCTCAAGTGTTTTGTAAGTCAAATCATAAAATCATTTTCAAATGTTTTCATCTTAATGGTTTTGGAGACGAGTCAAAGTTTTGTGTGAAATTAAGTTATGAAGTTCAAAGATATGTGTTTTTGTCTAAAGAAGAATTTCAGACTTCTCAAGTAATCGAGTAATTTTCTAAATGATTTCTATGCTCTCACTTTCTATCATATTATAATTATAGATATCTATAACTCTCAAGCAGTCAAGTGATTTTTCTTGAAAGTTACTTGTTGACTTCAATTTTTTTTTCAATATTACAAAGAGGAACTTTTAGTCTTTCTTGCAAATGAGCAATTTTTGCAATCCATATGCACTTTCTGCCATCATTATATTATAGGAATTCAAATTTGTCTTGCAATCATGTAAATTTTACAAATTGCATGTAGATCTCCCATTCCTGATGTGGTATATGCTAGAACTTTGGAACACTTATATTGTTGGCAAGGATATAACAAAAGATGGAAGAAAGTTGCAAATGAAGAAAAACCCACCGCAACTTACTACAAAGAGGTTGTAGATCATAAGACTGACTAGGCTTAGTAGGAGTAGGTATATAATGTAAGGGACACATCCCAAATAGCACATATATGTATAGATGTTAGATAAATGTAAGAAAGAGAGGAAGTGAGGAGAAAAAGAGACAAGATATATATAGAAGATATAGAAAGACTAATTGTAAGTTCAGGCTATGTTATATTATGGTATATAAATACAATATATAAAGACATTATTGGTACTATTGAATGGATTATTGACTATGGCTTATGTTAGGAATATAGTATAATAACACACTACACTTAATCTTGGTCCTTCTATTATTGTTGTTATTGAGGTATAAATACAACTTCTAAAGAATTCCTAAGGCTTAGAACTTTGGTCTGTGAGCCAACTTTTATAGCTAACATTAGTTTTGTTACTTGGGACCCTAGTTAGGCAATAGAGAAGAGATCTGAGCATCAAATGAACCTGTAGATTAAATCAATTGAGAAAGATAATAAAAAAGGCTAGGAAAATTTTCATTAAAAAAATATGTGGAAAAATTCCCTAGGTACTAACCTCATGAGAGGGGTTCAAGCATCTAAGGGATGGTGAATGGAAAATGGGGGATCTCCAAAATAAATATCTAAAAAGATATGACCAATCAATGTGAGCATACAATGATACCAAGTGGGGCATAAAGGACTAATATAATACTACATCATAAACACCCATGGCTAAAGGGCATAACAAGAAATTAAGAGAGGTTAGAGAGTAAATTGAATTACCAAGACAATTGAACATGGAGGGAAAAAAATGGATGATAAATGTAAAAAATAGACCTAAGAACGATAAGAAAGGTACCACAAGAGAATGGAGAAAGCAAAGAAGAATGAAAGTGAGTGCACTAAGAAGGGTGTTGTTGAGCATGCCAATATGGGTGCTACCAAGAAAAGGGAAGAATACCACACCTTTAAGGGTTTTTTCAATAAGGAATTTTTTTTTTCCAAACTTTGAAACGAATAATATGTCTTGAAAAAGTAGAGGAAATGGTGAAAAAATTAAATGGAAGTATGGAAAGATATGGAGTATCATGAAAAGAGTTAGAGGAAAGCTATGAATGTATTTAGGACCCAACATTCTTGCCTTTGATTAAATCACCATAGCTAGAACCAAATTTATTGGTGTAGTCACAAATGGAGGATCTAGAAAGGACTGCCCAACCATGTAGCCTAGAGTTCAACACAATGGAAATAACACAAGAAATTCTTAGGAAACATGAATTATCATTGATTTAATAACTTGCAGTTTTACGTGCATCATATGCCATATATGTAGATTGACTAGGGCTCACAGGCCTACCACAAGGGCATTACAAGATATTGCAATTGGCACAAGGCCTTGTTATAGTCCAACAACCTAGACAACTTGAATTATTCTTCTCTTCTATCTACTAACTACCTAACTATTGAACGTTCAACTTAACTTCTTCCTTTCTAATGGATTACAAATGATCTTAAATATGAATCTCTAGCTTCAATTATGATTCACATTGGCCTTAAGGGCTTACAACCCCAATACAAGATCAAACGTGTAGGTCAACCAAGAACATGAAAGATAACCCATTAGGAAATGGAATGTATTGTAGATCTCCAAGAACTTTCCCCTTGGACCTAAAATACCTTGTATGATGTTTCATTAAACTCCACACATTTCGAAAATGGTTTGTATAACTAATTTGAGCTAGCTAGGTCCTGAATTCTCCGTTTGAGAATTGATAGTGAAATTCTATGAGAGATAAATTTATGCAAACAAATGTAAATCACCTAAAATTTGGATATGTTGAAGATGACCTCATGTAGAACCATTATCCTGCTCCACAAGCTAAGAAATGCTAATGCGATAAAACATGGAAGAAACTATTGAGGTAGCTACAAACTGAATTGCAAGAAAATAAATCGTTTTGGTTGATACAGGATTGCTTTACAACTAGGGATGCTCTTGGATATGTGTAGGATCATCATGGAAAAAATGGGCCCTTAAGTGGCAATGAAAATTTAGAAAAATTAGAGTTAGGCAACTTGACGTAAAAATTTGAATAAGTTATTTATATTATTTCAAAAATATATAAGAATAGAATCTATGGAAAATTGAATGTAGTTTCTAAACTACTAGGTTTATTTAAAAAAACAAAAATCTATTTGG
>VDFB02134278.1:0-22199 GCA_007258455.2 Sequoia sempervirens | reverse complement strand
AATGGAGGAGACAAGAACAATAGTGTCTCAAGCTAACTAGATCCTTGATTGATAATGATGGGAGGTTGCCTACACTAAACTTTGATAATTGCCTAGGCAAGGCTTGGATTTGCTTACTCAAGCTTGGATAATCACTTGAGCAGGGCTAGGATAAACGATGATTTTGCTTACCTAAGCTTGGATAATCACTTTGGAAAGGCTTGGATATTCTTACTTAGGCTTGGATAATCACCTAAGCAAGGTTTTGATGGGGATTTTGATATCAAGGATTAGGATCTAGATAGACTCTTGACAATATTGATTTTGATAGGATATGATATGGATTATGATTGGATGATACAATAGGTCAAAGATGATAAGGATTTGATATGACATGATAGGATTGAAATTGGATAGGAAGAGAAATGATGAAAGCAATGATGATGATAAGGATGATAAAGAGAGGTTGATAGCTGATAGGACCAAGGTCTAGGAAGGATGGTTTTGATGACTAGATTGTGATAATATATGAAAATGATAGGATGAGGGCAAGATGATAGATTTTTCGATGGATATTATGCAAATGGTTGATGTTTCAAATGGAATGATGGTTGAGGAAGTGTCTACTAGGTTTTCTCTAAGGCTGCAAAGGTCAAAATTGCAAATTGAGGTCTTAAGATGGTCAAATGACAGTGAAATGACAAAGGTGCAACTTCAAGTGATAGAGGCACCCGTTCAAGCTATGAAGGAGCAGCTTTAGGATACAAAGGTGTAGCTTTAGGCTAAAGAGGGGCTACTTCATACTACAAAGGAGAAAATTCATAAAAAACTACAGGGAGACACTTCAGGTTGATGCACGAATGTCAGGGGATGATACAAAAGTGCAATTTGACAAATTGAGATGGATTTTGATGATATTTGGTAAGAGAATCAAACAAGAAGACACAATGGTTGACTTGAATTTCAAGGCAATAAGGATAAGTTTCAACAATGCAAGTTGAATGGCTTCACTGATTTTACACATGAAAACATGCCAAGCATGATAGCACAACCTATATTTAGTCAAGTAGGTGTGTTAACTTAATGTAGGCAAAGGAATGGGTAACTAGTGTATGCAAAGTTCATGTACCACCTTTACACCCCTTACCTTAGAAGGAAAAGGACCTACCAAGGAGTATGTCATCTCAATAAGAGAAAGTACATGGTGAGTAATTTCCGGCATGATACTGTACCCTACAGCATGCTAAGCAATGATCGATGGTCTTAAAGGCTTTTAAAACAAGGTTCTTAGTGGATCTGTGAATGATGATTCTGTCGAATAGTGCCCGAGATTAGGAGGGTCTCTCCTCTCATCAACCAATGAGTCTCGATGGACCGAGGGTCTCGCAACTTGGCTCAAACTATTTTGGCTACACTTTGAGTTACAAATTTCACTCTCCTCCCTTTATATACCCCACCAAAAAATGTGGTTGAGGTCCTTCTTGAGGTGATCAAATACCCAAGTAGGCCTCTAATAGGAAAGACTATACTAGGTGTTTTTGCCACCAAGATTGCACAAAGCGCAAGGGGAGAGCATACACACAAGCTAGCAAGCCTTGGGATAACACTTAGAACATAAAAGAAATGAAGTAATGTGGGATTTCTGATCTCCAAGATCACACTAAGTGCAAGGAGTGAGCATATGTCCACACACTTAAAAGCATGATAGACAACATTCATTAAACCACTAAGCTACTTTAGATGCCTAGATTAGTGGAAATTAAAGCCTTGGATCAACAAATTTGCATCAAACCGTCAGTAATATCAATGATAATGATCTTTGACAAATGTTAAACAATTGTACCACTTGTTAGTTGCTCAAAAATAAATGTTAGATGAGAAAAATGACCCAAAAACTCTAGAAAATGCAATCTGAAACATAAACACAACTTTACCTGACAGAGGTGCCACATTAAGCAACAAAAGCACAACTTTATGATGCAAAAGCACAACTTTGTGCTATAGAGGTGCAATTTTATGATGTAGAAGTACAAATTTGTGCTACAAAAGTGCAACTTTGTGCTACAGAGGTGCAACTATGTGAAACAAAGGCGTAGTTTCACAAACATGGCCTAAAAACCACCTTTGAGAGCCAAAAAATGAGATTTTTGATCAACCCGGTTAGATAAACTGCAAAATGAAGCTCTAGGACAGTTGAAAAAACAAATATCTAGTTAAAATATGTTAGGTTATATGCTCAAAAGATATCAAGATGAAGCAAGCCCTAGATCTCCTAAAAATCTTGCAAGAAACCCTAATTTTGCAAAGCCCTAAAACCCTAATTTTTGCAAGAAATAATGAATCAATTTTGCAAAAACAAAGTGTTAGAATGATGTAATCTTTCAAAACAAGGCCTCAAAGATTAGACAAACCCTAGATCTAGGTCAAAATGATCAAATGCAATTTTAGAATAAAAGCACAGTTCTGGGTGATGGAGGCACCACTTCATGCAACATAGGCACCCCTTTATGCAACATAGGCACAACTCTATGACATAGAGGCACCACTTCATAGTTTGGGCCCAAAAATTGACATTGCATCATAAACACTCACAAAAACTTGACAAAAAACATTAAAACAAGGATGGGGTTCCCATCGGGCATGCCAAAATGAAAAGGTTGAGAAAAGATTGAAGGAAAACATAGGAAGATAAAAGCAATACAAAATCACAATACCTTCACCTCGAATCTTTGCTTCTCTCCTTGATGAGCAAAAATGGAGTGCACCCTTATTCCATTTGATTTGCTCTTTGATGTTGATATGTGGATTGCTCAATGCTCTAGCATAACCTTGATATGATTTGATAATAATTAGGATAAGCTTGATTCAATAGAGATTTTGATAGCATATATTTATGATAGCTCAAGATCTTATTCTTTAGGTTGTTAAGAGATACTTGCATTAGGTGAAAATGAAGCACGAGAGCCTCTAGATATATATTCTTGAAGAGGTAAAAACAATGGCTAGAAATGATTGATGATGGATGGCTAAGATTGAAGGAGGATTAGGGTTTGGATCAAGGGTAAAATCATATGACAAGTGTCAAATGATGGATAGGATCTAGGTTTAGGATTGAGATAAGGGAAAAACTCCTTATGGCAGTGGCTAGGATTAAGAGGTTAAATGAAATGAGTGGATAAGATGAAAGGATAATTTGACTTTTGGGTGGGTGTCTAGGTTCAATGAATCTAGAGAAGAAGTTAGTTAGACATGTGAAAGGGACATTTGTCACATGAGGGCAAATTTAGATTATGATCCATGTGAACAAGATGAAAGGCTAGGATTAGATGGACAAGGATAGAGGATAATGGGCAATTAATTTAAATAAATAAAGTATTTATTTAATTAATGGGATCACGATGAAGGAATATTAATTAAATAAATGATAAATATTTATTTAATTAAGGGATTAGGATAAAGATGGGAATGGATGGGAGTAATTAAATAATTAATAGATATTTATTTAATTAATGGCTAAGGATAGGCTAAAATTAGGTGTGGTTGGGTAATGTCATAGTTTGGGTGTCTACAGGTTTAATACTTGGTTATAGATTAGGTTCCAAGGCCCTATATTCGCACAAAGTTTAAAATTTGAAATGCAACTTTATCCTATTTTATTTCATATTTTATTATTTATATCTATTTTAAATATTTATTAATTAATATTTGTAAGTGGTATTAATAAACACCTTTGTTAGAAGTGCGTTGGGAGGCCAACCTCAAGAAAGAAGGGACATGACATTTTGTGGGTGTTACAATTCTTGTTGAGAAATCTTAATTATGTCTAGTAATGACATTGGGAAAGGTGCCTAGGTAGGGACTGTACATAACATCACAATTCTACCATGCGAAGAAAATAGTTGTTGACCTAGCTGGGATTGGTGAGCATCATTGTTTAGTTGACCAAATGTGTGACCATTCTAGAGGGCACATTGGGAGAATCACAAATTACAACATGAAGAATCTGGATAACTACCCATTCATTGCCCTCTTTGTAAGCTTCTCAGCTTGGAAATGTGCAAGATCCTCATCTACGTAAATCTTGTTTGATATTTATATTGAATACTTTGGTGAGAGATGCTTTGCCTTCAGGTGCTCATTATGAATTAGGATATTGAGAACTCAACTGGTTCTTAAAGGGAGACTATTATACATCCCCTGTTTTATGTGCCATAGATATATTTTTGGCATCATCAATTATATATAGTGTAAATGGTCCCTTTGGTCACAATTATCTTCTCTTGTCTTGCTCTCTTGACAATGGATTATGAAGTTTGATCCAAAATGTTGAGAAAGAAAAAACTTACGTAGTCAAATCCAAAAGATTCTTGCACTAACATTATGGACTGTGGAAATCATATGTCTACAATTATAAATATATGCAAATGTGGCCAAAGAAGTGAGAAATTATAATTGCATGCTAAATATCTGTCATTTTATGGCTATTGTTGTATGAATATCTATCTTGTAGGTTGAGCTTGTGGAGAGGAGAAAATTTTGTCAAAATCTTTGAGACATATTTTGATATTTTCTTTGGATGGGTATTTTTCATTTGTTTGTGCATGATTGTTGTAAAAAGGATCTATATATTTAATTATTTGGAAATAGGTATCTAAGAAACATAGTTGTCAAGACCCATATGAGGTTTGTCAATGAAGCTATGATATGCGGCATTTTTTCATATTCAATATCTTTGTTTTATTGATATCACGTTTGTTGGAATATTTAATTTCTCCCTCCCAAAGACTTACACTAATTGCATATTCCAGCATTTTCGGTGAAAGCATTAATTGCTATGTGTCCAGAACTTTCCCATTCTCTGGAAGCTTCTTGAGGCTTCTCATGAACTCTATGTTTGGAACCTTCTGGCAATCTCTGTACTCCTCTATAAAAGAGGATCGATGTAAAGCTTTTTGTAATGTAAGTAATAGAAATGTGCTGCAGCAAATATTAAGTAAATTTCTGTGGTTGTTTTAGTGTTTGCTTTTTCTCTGCTCTCTGTTTCTTAATATGGTATCAGAGCCCTTCAAATCTTGGGCTGTGGGTGTCCTGTGTCAGCTATGTAAGCTGTAAGTTAAGGGTGAAGTTATTCTAAGCCGGCTGCTATTGGAAGGCCATGGAGTATAATTGGTAGAGGAGCGGCCATCAATCAAAGAAAATGCTACAGATCTTGAATTAAGTTGCTGCTAAAGAAAATAGAACCCGCCAGAGATCTTTAAAGATTCGCAGAAAATGCATTTGAAGACGTAGAAGCAAGTCGCTGCTAAAAGCCGTTGTAGATTGAGAGGTTGCCATAGGGAAGGAGATTTGTTTAGTCGCTGTCCAAGAAGAAGACTATGCATCGAAGGACGTTGATTGCTGTTTTTTGTGCCCCCATCTAATGTCAAGAAGTTCCAAATTGCTGAAAAGTCAACAGCAGCTGTAAGTTTCATTTATTGGTGCCAATGAAGGTTTTTCTAATGCTGAAAAGTTTCTTGCAAATTTATGTTCCTTGCAGCCAACAAAGAATAGACGTTGTTTGAAAGGATAGATTGCAGCATTTGGACGAGCTCTGGGCTGCAATAGTAAAAAAGACTGATTGCATAAAGGTAACTTCTATTTTGTTATAAAAAAGACTGATTGTGTGTGTGTGAGAGAGTGGTAGAGCAAGAATACAAAGTGGGGTAATAAGTTGTTTTGAATATGTGTTTATGAGAAAAAAAAAGGAAGCCGTAGAAAAGATAATGTTACAAAGATTGCTGATTTCTATGTTAAAGTTGTAGTTGTCAAAGTGTTATTAATTTTAAAGAAGAAATTGAAGAAAAGAGTATTGGTGTAAGTGACATCAAGGTGAGTTTAAATTCCTTGAATCAATGGGAAAACTTGGTAAAAGAGTGTTAAAAGAAAAAGAAAATTTAATTTGTGAGAATGATTTTTTAAAGGAAAAAATTGATGAACTTTTGAAAGATTTGTTTCAAGTTGAGGAGAAGAATAAAATAATAGAAGAAAAGTTAAAGGTGTTTGATGAAGTTTTAGAAATTTTGTGGGAAGATAGTAAGAAGAATAAAGAGTTAGAAGAAAAATTAAAATTGTTTGATGAGGTTAAGAAAAATAATGAAGATTTACAAGAAAAGATAAAGAGATTACATGAAGAAAATTGTTCACAAAAAGAAGAAATATCGAAGTTAAAAGAAGAAAATGAATGTTTAAAGTCAAAATCATTAGTTTGTGATGTTTCATGTTGTCCAAAAGATTTGAATTGTTCGGTTGATAAATCAATTGGTTTATGTGGTATTGCTCAAGTGGTTCATGATGAAGAATGTAATAATGAAGATGATCATGTGTCTACAAATCTTGATAATTGTCATGAAAACAATGTTGGTTTAAAAATTATGAAAAGAATGGGTTACAAAGGTGAAGGTATGGAAAAACATGGGCAAGGAACAAGAGAGCCTATTCAGCCATTAGTGAGGCCAAAGTATGAAGGTCTCGAGTATGTCACAGGTAAGGAGAATGATACTACAAGTCCAAGATAATTTGTTCAAGAAATGAAAAGTGTTGAGAGTACACATTGCCATAGGAAAGGGCATACCAAGGATAAGTGTTGGGACTTACACCCTTGTAGTGTGTGTGGTTTAAAAAACCATTCTGAAAAAATGTGTTGGAATACAAGTTGGAATAATGAATATATGAAAGAGTGCATGAAAATGAATTGTGGTTGGAATTTTGGAACAAATTGGAAAAAGATGATTTGTATGTTCAAAATGTTGTTCAAGTGTAAATGTTCATATATCAAAGATAATAGAAATCAAGAAAAGCTACATATAAATTTTAAGTGATTTGAAGATCAACTGAAGGTGAAGGTGCATGAAGCCACCAAGATCAAAGTTCATGATTGAGAACAAAATAAAACTAAAATTATTGTGCAGCAAAGTGTAGCAGCCTACTTCCAAAAAAGGAAGAAATTGGATTGCAGATGAGAAGATCAGTGAACAGGCAAGGAATTTGCAAACAAGAAATTTTCAAAAATAGAATTTGAATGTTTGATGATCATCATTGAAAAAGTGATTGTAAATGGGTACCTAACAAGGCTTTAGGCTGGGACCCATCCTTTTAAAAAATAATATAGTGAGTTTGCAGATTTAAAAAGACAAGTTGAAAATGATAAAATTAAATGTGGTCGAAATTAAGGGGGAGTGTTGGAATATTTAATTTCTCCCTTCCAAAGACTTACACTAATTGCATATTCCAGCATTTTCGGTGAAAGCATTAAAGGCTATGTGTCCAGAACTTTCCCATTCTCTGGAAGCTTCTTGAGGCTTCTCATGAACTCTATGTTTGGAACCTTCTGGCAATCTCTGTACTCCTCTATAAAAGAGGATCGATGTAAAGCTTTTTGTAATGTAAGTAATAGAAATGTGCTGCAGCAAATATTAAGTAAATTTCTGTGGTTGTTTTAGTGTTTGCTTTTTCTCTGCTCTCTGTTTCTTAATAACGTTTAAGTATTGTCTCATTAATGTTTTTATTTGTATAGGAATCAAAGGACATTCCGCCCTAAGAAAAGTGCTCCATCAGGAAGCAAGGTTTGTTTTCTTCCAATCATAGTTATCAAACAAATTTGGTTTAGCTTAATAGAATCTGTATGCATATATTTCTGCTCACATTGTATGGATGTGAATTGTTCACAGTGAAGTAAGTTTGTAAATTTATTTGCATAAATTACCACAAGATTTGTTGCAGAGCAGATTTTAATTATGAAATAAAGGTTTTCCTTATTAATTCATATTGTTTCCTATCTATTCTTATTTTGTTAAATTTCTCTAATACAGTTTTATGACTACTGAGAAATTACGGAAATGCCATGAAGTATTGCCATGTAAGATCTTTTGGAAGATCCCCTTACTCATTATTCCTTTCATCTCATCTTTCATTCTTTATAGCATTTTTCACCGACTTCCACTATCTCAATTGCTGAGAGTCCCTAATTCACTACGGGTCCGTGCCATCTCATTTCAGTAATTTTTCACTGATCTGCACAATCTCAATTGTTGAGGCCATATTTTTTCCTTGTTTGATAGCATTAATATTGCTACAATAAGAGAAAAAATAATAAAATTGGCCATCTCCTTATTGCAATTTCTTTAATTTAAGTCCACTCATGAATCATGTAACTTTGTTAGATTCGTGCACATATACTGGCAGTGCAGCTAAGATGGAAATGAACTGTTTTCTCTGAGATTCTGGAAACAATGATTTTAGTTGAAGTAGCTAAAGTTTAAATTGAATTTTGGCTGGAGTTAGTTATATTGTCTTACTGATATTTTCTTTATTTATTATTGCAGCGGTGGACCTTTTCAATCAGGTGAATCTGCTTTATGGCACCTTGACAGAGTTTTGTACACCAGAAAACTGCCCAACAATGTCAGCCGGGCCAAAGTATTCGTCGTATAAGCTTGATATTTCTCTGATGTGCATGCTAGAACAAGAATGTTGGTGTATGTTGTTAGTTTTAGTATTAAATGGAGACTTTATTGGCAGGAACATATTTTCTAAAAGGATTTTTCAGTGTTTGAAAGTCAATAAATGTAGAGATGGTAGATCAAGATAACAAACTGAGAGGTCATGAGAAAACAGATGAATGCAGAAAAGAGGAAAGAGAATATAAATAATGAGAGCTGATAGGGAAAATGTGTTTTAATCATTTTATAATTATTGCTTTAAGAAAGCGAGAGAACTGGTGGAGGCCTCAAGTTCTGAACTATACAACTTGTTGACATGGGTTCTTTAGGAATTTACTTGATGCTTTGTTTTGGGCTTTTTTGAGCTGCCTATTGTTTGTAGGTTCAGTGGAATGCATACATACTCATAGTCTTCACTCTTAATACATCGTTAGTTAAAAAAAAAAAATGCATTCAATTTTTCTGCCTATTCTCCATTTATAATAACTACAAAGGCTAGAGATAAGATGAGATGACACCTTGTTAATTTTATGATCAGATTTAAATGCACAGAAATTAATTCAAAATCAAACACAAGGCAAATCAGATACCCTGGGAAAACCCTCCTCTTGAGGGAGAAAAACCCAGCCAATAATATCTCTTATATTATTGAATCACAATAAGAATGTCTCCTTTACAATAGGCCGATAAGAAGGCCAACAAGAAGCATCACAATCTGAAGCAAATACTGAAACTGATAGATACAATCTGCTAATAAAGATCTCAGTCTTCTACACAAATATCGATTTGCTCTAGAGACAAATTCGCACTTGAAGAACTTAAACTTGATATGAATATGGAATGAATATCAAATGAACTGAATGCTTGACAAAGAGAATGCCAACAAATATATATACAATATCAAGACAAGAATGTGACTCTTCACCATCAGGTCGGCCACCATAGAGAGATATCCTTCCATAGAGATGCATCCAAAAAAGTGATAAGTCAGCCTCCTCATAAATCGTCTCCTTAATAATCAAGCCAGAATTAAATATAATTAATATTTTCCAAAGGATGTGATTCTCCAAAGGATATGATCACAACAATTAAATAGATGAAGGCTATCATTTAATTGTTCTTTGTGTGCATGATCTGGGCTGGAGTATGAGACTGACGCTGCCATAAAACATCAACACTCCCTCTTAGTTGAGTATACTTCCAGCTGCACAAGTCAAATCACCTCATCGTGATGACTACCACTATGGCTACAACCATGAGTGGAGAAGAAGAATATCACCTCATTGTGATATCAGATATCAACTCAACGTGATATCAATCATAATGGCTATAACCATGTATGGTATGCACAAGTGTTCATCACTTGCATGATCTTGTCACCTCAACATGACTTTTACCATGGCTCTTCTAGAGGGTGAAACACAAGTACACAGAAAAATCATCACGGACTCTCTCATGTGATGCTGTCATGGAGTCACACACATGACATCCACCATGACTCTCTCAGAGGGTGGAAACAAGGGCTTTCACCTCAAATCTCAAAGAGAAATGCATTAACACGAGATTTCACCTCAAACTTCTCTCATAGAGAAGAACTCATTAAACAAGGGATTTCACCTCGAACTCCTCTCATAGAGAAGAAATCATTAAACAAGGGATTTCACCTTGAACTTCTCTCATAGAGAAGAACTCATTAATCAGGCTCATTGATGCTGAGACTCTTTCTTAGTTAAGGTTGGATTCTCCACCATACCAAGCTTATCTCGAAAGTATACAAACTTGATTTTGGAGAGAGACTTGGTGAGAATGTCTACTGTCTACTCATCAATGTTGATATACCTCAACTGTATAGCCTTCCTTAATACCATATCTCTAATGTAGTGATACTTGATCTCAACATGCTTGGTTCTGTCATGAAACACAGGATTGACAGAAAGCTTCACACAACTCTAGTTATCACAATGAATGATAGTAGGCTCCATTGATTGTCCGAACAATCCTGCAAGGAGCTTACGAAGCCACATTGCTTCCTGAGCTGCCATACAAGCTGCAATATACTTTGCCTCTGCTGTACTCAATGCTATAGATGACTGCTTCCTGTTGCACAAGGATATCATAGCAGAACCCAAACTAAAACAACAACTAGATGTGCTCTTCTGATCTGTGACACACCTTGCCCAATCAGAATTAGTGTAACCATGTAGCTCCAAGTCTGCATCTGAAGAATATCTCAACCCATATCCAACTGTGCCACTCAAGTATCTCAGGATATGTTTAGCTGCAACAAGATGTATCTGTCTTGGTTCACACATGAATTAACTAAGTGCATTCACAGCATAACAGATATCTGGTCTAGTGTTAACTAGATACATCAAGGACCCAATTAGCTAGTTGTTTGTACATAGTAGGATCCACCAAGTCTAACTAGCTGCAGCCTCCTTCAATTTATGTAGGTTGGTCTCCATGGGTGTAGACATGGATTTGCAATCCATCATACCAAACCTCTTAAGTATATCAATTGTGTACTTCCTTTGACTTAGAATCATCTCATCTAGTTTTTGCCAGACTTCTAAGCCAAGGAAGTAGTGCATAAGTCCAAGGTCTTTCATCTCAAACTCATAAGCCAACTCCTTCTTACACTTGAGAATCAGGTGATCTTCTCCAGTAAGAATCAAATCATCAACATATAAGACCAAAATTAATGCTTCACCATCAATTACCTTGAAGTATAGATTTGAATCAGCATCATTCTTCAAGAAACCCAAACATGGCAGGTAACGATCAATCCTTTCGTACCATGCATGAGGAGCCTGCTTAAGACCATACAGAGCCTTCTTCAGCTTGCAAACATGACACTCTTTCCCATGTACCTCAAATCCATCAGGTTGCTCAATATAAACTTCTTCCTCGATCACACCATTCAGAAATTTTGTCTTCACATCCATCTGGTGAATCTTCCATCCTCTAGATGCAACAATAACAATGATGGTTCGATAGAAGTATAGCGAGAAACAAGAACAAATGTTTCTTCATAATCAACTCCCTCTTTTTGTGAAAAACCTTAAGCCACAGATCTAGCCTTGTACTTCTCAATGCTTCCATCACGCATGATTGATCTTGAAGAGCCATTTCGAAGATACCACAAATTTGCCTTGGTCTAGGAACAATGTCCCAAACATCATTCTTGTGAAAATATAGAATGGGTTGAACAGTGGGAGCAAAGATCGTTGACACCTATAGAAGCACATAATCAATATGAAAGAACTATTGAAGAAAATGATCAATTGTTTGCATCTAAAGATTATGACCATGTTTCAGACCTTGTACAAGAAGGTAATTTTAATTCAATTTATTTCATTTTATTTCACTTTATTAAGTTATTTTGTAATACTAAATTATTTATATGGATATGCACAAGTTATTAAATCGAATTTTGTTGGCAGGACATGTGTATGTTGTTATTGCACCTGAGGGGAATGAAGAGCAAACAGAATATTGGTTGGCTCGTTGTGTGGAAAGTAAACATAAGTTGATAACACCTCGAGAAGATGATGATGGCTTTCATTATCCAACAGGTACGGTGATCCCCTTAAGACACCTCCTTAAGAAAATTTCAAATGATAACAAGTTTTAGATCCCCTTAAGCAATTTTTTAGAACAAGTCTTTGATCCCCTTAAGAAAATTTTGAGAACTTATTTGATGATGGTTTTTTAACATGTTTTCTAATAGGATCGGTGGTGGTTGTTGGCACTTGGCTACGAAAATACTTGAGAAGAAAGAATGGTCTACCTGCATTCAAAGACTATGAAACACATAAAAAGATTATGCATTATTCACATTTGGTGGTGGCAACAAATATAAAACTAGAGCGGTATCATGGAAGACCTTCAAAAAAATTGCTATGGTCAATTTCTATGGAAGAGCATGAGGAAATCATAGATGCATTGCAAAAAAGAGAGGATGCAGATGGTACAATGGAATAAGTAAATACAGGTAAATATAGTTTTAGTTTTATTTTGTCCTTTTATACATCCTTAAGGTCATAATCACAAAAAGATCTAGTCCATGCAGATTCAACCTAGACAACATGGAATACTTGGTAAAAATAGGCAATTATTAGTTAAATTATATTTAAATGCATGTTTTGATTACATATTGATATTTGGACATTAATAGTTAAAATTGATATATTGTCATTTTTTATATCCTAGAGCCATCATTGCATTGATCTCATACTTTGAAACAAAAAGGAGAGGATGTCTGGATTCAACCTACAAACATGTGTGGAATACTTTTAAATGTAGGTACTTGAGTTCTGTACATATAGATAGTTTTATATAAATTAAAATATGTATGTTTTGATGATTTCATTGATATTGCTTGTACCTTTTTGATATCAGGTGGTGTGAAGACCTACTACATTCTAGCCACGAGTTTGAGATGTTCTTGAGATGGCATATCCAAATTTTGTAAACATTGTTTTGAGATGACATATATGTACATACATACTTACAAAATTAAACATACTTTATGTACTTCTATGTATCAAATCAATATTCTATATACTTTTTTTCTTAAATGTGCATGTTTTCCTACTTTGAAACTTTATGTTTACGTGTATAATCACTAAATATCATGAATACATTATTGTTAAATCAATTATATCCTTGAGATGTATTATGACCCCTTAATACATCCCCTTAAGACAGCCCCTTAAGACCCCTTAAGACACCCCCTTAATACCCCTTAAGACATCCCATTTAGGCGTATTATGACCCCTTAAAACATCTCCTTAAGATGTTCTATTATGACCCCTTTAGACACCCCCTTAAGACGTCATTTTTTTTTTGACAACTTATAAATTAGTGTTAGATGAACTATTATTTATAGTATTTAGTAATGCTTTTATTCTCTAATCTTCTATGGTATTGTTTATTTCTTAAAATTTTATCCTTTATGGTATATAAATAGATTGCTTTTGTTTGTAAATTATGATTTATTGACTGATTATTGATTGGTGTGAATTGAATAAATTCATTGAGTAATTATCACTATTTATTGAATGCACATATCATGTATATCATGTATGAAATCACTAAATTTGCAAAGTATAAATATTAAAATGTCCTATATTAATCCATGTATGAGATCACTAAATTTCACAGTAATGTCCTATATTAATGTCTTGACTATAAACATAAAATGCATAAATGCACATGTGTAAATTAAAACTTCAAACAATAATAAAGTCCATAATTTATGTAACATATTAAGTGCATGAAACCAATATATTAAGCGGATGAAATAAAGTCCAACAGATTACATGAGAAACAATAAATATACTCCATGAAATATACAAATATAACACATAAAATCGAATGTTTCTAGGTCATGTACTGTCTCTATAATCAAGAGACCTCTTAACACCATGCAGACTATGTGGATGACCTGAAACACTCTGTATAAGAGAAAGATGAAATCAGATGTAAGACAATAAAAAAATGGTTTAATGACAATTTAATTTATAATCCATCATAAAATTAAATTACCATCATATCTACATCTGGATGCTCTGGTGCACTTGAAGCAACCTCTAAATTCTCTAAATCAATCTACATAAACAAGACAAAGAAATTTGAAATTAGATGTACAACTCTATAATTATTATTCTTTTAATTCAATTTATAATTTATCATATTTTAATTGTATCGTATTCTAAGGTTGTGCACTAGGCTCTTCTCAAGGACCTGTATGTACATGCTGAACTACAAGATGTGTCTCATGCTATAAAAGAAAAAGAATATGTAAAAATCTCATATTATGTATATATTCAATTTAAAATTTATAATTGACTTTAAATATAATAAAAAAATTAAATTACCATTTGATCTCGAACCCCGCTTCTACATGTCCTCCTGTGGTGTAACTATGTCTAGGTCAGGGCTCGAAGTTGCACCCAACAAGTCCCACAAGATCAAAATTAAAAGCATGTACAATTGAATTAGGTTAAGATATATATATATATATATATATATATATATATATATATATACTCAAGTTTGCACATGTTGTGTAGAAAGTTTTGTAAACAACCTGGAAATCAGTGGCCTCACGAGTAATTGCAACATCAATTTTTTTCTCAATGCCCATTCTTATTGTGGTATCAACCTAGACATACATGTACAGAGACATTTAATGCTTATAATATTTACAAGTGCACATGCATGTGTTTCATATATCTAGTGAATTCAAAACTCATAAAATTGTAACTATACTAATGTAAACTTTAAACAAATTTACAATATGAATGTACCTGCCCCTGATCTATGACGCTCGATAGTGGAGGAGTGCTTGACAATCCCTCAGGAGGAATCGAACAATCCCTCAGGAGGAATCGACATGGATGTCGATTGACTTACCTAAACCAACATAAATATTTCAAACATATATGTGATTCAATTATAAATTTAAAACTCAAGTTTAATAATTTATGATTTCATATATAATTTAAAAAATTGAAATCAAAATACCCCATAAGGGTTGCCAAGTATGACCGGTGTCGATGTATGTACTCGTGGAACATATGATTGCCCTTGAAATGTCATCTATACACCAAAAAATTTGATTGTTAAAATGTATTGCAAACTTTTCTTTGATATATACAACCATCAAAATTCTTATAAAATGAACGTACATCTAGATATAGATTAATTAGTTATTAATAAGTTGGTTTTGAACCAACAAAAAGCTAAGAAAATTATCCCTTTTAAATAAAATTTAAAATTTTTAAAGTGAATATGTAAAATATTTAACTTTTGAAATTTGAAAAAATATTTCTCTTGAATGTGACTGGTTAAAAAATTTCGGGTGTTATGGGTGGATTTTTAGGAAATTGATGGTAAACTATTATTTTAGCATTTTTAAAAATCAATTTTACTGAAGTTTTACTATTATTTTGGAATTTTTTTGTTTTTACTATTATGTACAAGAATATGATGTCTTTTGTTTCAATAAAAGTGGCAAGGCCACTGAACTTATATTAAAAAACAAAGTGCTACATTTTCGGAGCTCAACGAGAAGATCTCTGCAAAGAGAGGAGTAGAGGAAATGGGAGGATAAATAAAAAAATTCTCCCACAAGAGATACATTTAAGCTTCCAGAGAGAAGTAAGAGAGCCCATACATCCAAACACAAAAGGTTTTTCCATACATATCAAGACCTAGCACCAAGGAACATCTCATAATGTGTTGCCAAGCAGTCAGATGCAACACAAGTGTGGTGCAAAACATATGAAAACCCAACACCAAAATACATCACAAAATGTGGTACCAAGCAAAATGGGCCAAAGTAAACCAAGGTAACAAAAGGAGAGGAGTGGCAAAGGTTCAAATATGGACCCCAAGCTACCCCAGGAGTAACCATATATGGTCAAGGCTGCAAAATACCATCAATGCCCAAACTTGAATACTACCAACCTACAAGGCACAAAATGCTAACCAAGAATGCAAGGAAACAAAGAGAGATGGATGGAGATAGCCAAGAGATAATTCCAACCCCACAGTATGATCAAAATATTGTATTCTAGATAATCAAAAGAAACTCAATTGCAAGAGAGAATTAAGTGGAACTTTCCTTAGAGGAGGCAATGTCTGTTGTAGGAGGGAAGTAGGGAACCTCGTGAGGCTCTATGAGGGCATGGTAGGTTAGAAAATGTACTGTATTATAAAGATTCTAAATTTTGTCACAAACAACATTACCATAGTGAAATCTTAATCTGAATAAACGATGATCAAACTCATGAGAATAGTCATCAATAAGTACATGAGCCATTGAACAAAGCAGAGTAGAAAGGCACCTGTGAGATAAAATATGTTGACGACAAAGTATACCTCCAACAATATTCATTTCATGCAAAATGTCATAACCTTCCAGTGTAGGTTGCAATGAGGAGAGTGGACAAATGTGAAGAAATGTGTATGTACCTACTAAAAACTTCACCATCTTGACACTCCAAAGAACATCCATGAGATTTGAAACAAATCTTGATGCAGTTTTGTGAGGCAATGCCATGGCATGGAACTCTACCCATTCCTCACCAAGCACAATTGGAATTTCCTTAGCAATTTGCTTGCATTCAATTATAAAATTCCTTCACATATTTTCAGTGTTAAGTGGTTGATTATCATGGATCTCATGAAACCTAGCAGGGACCAAAACTTTGAAGGAGTTTTCCATTTTCACAGTGCAAGAACAAGCCAAGATAATGAGTGTAATGTATTGAAACTCCATTTTAAAAGAACTAGAGTTTCCACCATGCCAAATGAGGGGCAGTCACAGAAGCTTGCAATAAAAATAACAACTCCCAATTGTACCATAGAGAGGTGGAAGGACAATTACCCAATAAATAGATAAGCTGGCTATAAGTGCCTAGTAAGCATTGTCAGGTACCAACCAATAAAGATCTGAACATTAGAATGTCATGTCACACCAAATGACATGAAATTAGTGCAAAAAGATATGGGGAATGTAAGTACATATTGCCAAATTTTGCATTTCAATGTAACAGATGCCACATGGAACCGTACACAAATCCCAAATTTGCATTCACTAACTCATTTAACTACAAAATATGATGAAACTTTCCAACGAAAGATGTATAATTAGATTTATCGTCAGGTACCTATGTATTTAATGTGATTTTTTTTTTTAAATATAAATTTATTCCTGACGTTTGTCAAAATTGCGACGCTTTGTGATTTTTGTCGCTATTTCAACATACATTTAAAGTCAACCATCCCCTTCCATCAATTTGTGGGCCAACATATGGCTAGCCTCCTTAATTTTTGAGCCAACGGGTATATGGTTAGTGTTAGTCAGGGTTCCAACGAATTTTTTTTAATAAATAAAAGTGAGTTTGACAATTTATTTATACTTGTGGTAGTGTTTTGCTATACTTGCAAATTTTCTATACTTGTGATAGTTTGTGGATGTTATAGGCCAATTTTTTTTGGTGTAAAATATCAAAATTATTAGATTTTGTTACCTTTCTATGATTAAAAATTATTGGAGTGTGAGTTTGATATTTTTTGAAGATATAAATATTCAAGCTTGGTAAAGAAAAATCATGTTAGATAATAATAGTGCAAAACAAACTGAAGAGACACTTGCTAGATTGTGGACTAGATTGAAAAGAAAAGGTGATGGAAAATGTTATTGTCCTTGCAATAATTGCAAGGGCTTAAAGACAAGAAGAATTTTAATTCCAATAGCTGAGAAACATTGTAGGCAGCATGGTCACGTTGAAGGGGGGCATGATTATCATCCATTGGTAAGTTGTTCATTATATTTTTTTATATTGATTGAATTTGTAAATGTTTATATCATTTTAACATTCTTTATATATATTAAAAATCACTTGATCAGGATCATGTTTTATTTGTGCCGATCATTATTATCAAGGTGGGGCACCTTAGGGCACATGATATGGATTATCACAGCCTGAAGAATGTGGTTTTGCAAGTGGAGGAACATGGAGTTGTGAATATCGAAATGAAGTTAATAATCCTATGGAAGAAGATGATCATGTTCCAAAAAACACAATTGAAGATGATGGTACAAATACATTGATCCATGACACATTTAGTGGCACAGCTGATCATAATGATCGAGATGACTTTGATGATGTTCATGATTTACCTGTACTTGAGAAGGCATACAAGCCCCTTTATGAAGGCTTTCAAACAACTCTTCTCTCTGTTGTATTGTTGCTGGTGAACTTGAAGGTTATAAATGGTATATCCAGCATAGAAATCTCACGGATGTTAAGGTATGTCATATATGTCGTCTTTTTTCATCTTTTTTAATTGTTAGTTCATCACTAGTAAATAAAGGATAAAATATGTACCATTAATATTCTTTATATTAACAAATTATTTTTTGTTGTAGATTGTTTGGTGAATTTTTGTTACCACCATCAAATATTTTACCTCGCTCATACTAAGATTTATCTGGCATTATGAAAGATATTGGAATGAGCATCGTAAGCAATAGGTGAATGTCTCAATGATCATATTATATATCATAAAACAACATGAATTTGCAACAAAAATTCCTGCATGTCATATCGAGATATCAAATGATCAACTAACAAAAAGGTATCTCTAAGGTTCCTTCTATTATATTCCCATTATTCCACATATGTAATGATTATTTATGTTCGAAAGCTTAGCGCAATTTATGGATTACCATGCACAAAATAGAAGTGGAGATGACATTCTTCGAATTCCTGTGGAGGTTCTGCATTTAGGGACATGGAGGAAAAATGGCCACACTTTAAAGAAGAACCTCGTAATCTTGGGCTTTCATTGGCAGCAGATAGTGTCAATCCATTTGGAGAGCTAAGATCTATTTACTTGGTGTGGATTGTTTTTGTTATCAACAATAACATTCCTCCATGGATGTCAATAAAAAAGGAGCGCATAATGTTGGAAATGATTATTCAAGGTATTTTTTTACATCAATTTTCTTTAACGTAGTAGCATCTCATTTGCCTTATTTGTTGCATAATGACATATTTTTCTCATTTAATAGTCATGTACATTAATTTATATATATTGCAGAAAAATGGTTATAATAATTATGTAATGTTTATGTTCATTCAACTTGGTAAGTACCAAGTTAAAGGTATGAATGTATATATTGAGCCTCTTATCGACGAGCTACCAAAGTTATGGAATGGCATCACTATCTATGATGTCTCTAGACCAATATGACAAAGACATTTTCAATTCCATGCAATGCTTCTATGGACAATTCATAATGCCCCAAGGCTAACACATTTTTGTGGTATGTTATAACATTCAACTGTGCTTTAACGATATTTAATTTTATGAGGTAGATATCATGCATGTTTTTTAAATAATCTATTCAATATATATTTATAAAAATTGACATATTTGATCCAATTATATATGATCTTGTAGGTCTTCAAACAAAGGGAAAATTTGCATGTCCAGTTTGTGGTCCAAAGATGAAATCTCATCGTTCAAATGCTAGAGTGAAAGCCATATAGGCACTTCTTCCACAAATCATGGGTATCAAACTATTTGTTATTTTCAATGGGGAAAGAAGAGACTACATCAAAACCATGTGCCACCACACTGTGAGAAGGTTGGAATATAGTAGAATTAATTTTCAAGGTTATACATCTAACGTCTTAGGTATTCATCATATATGATATGTTTGGAATTTATATTTTTATATTCTATTTTGTTTACTCATGTTGTAATTGACAATGATTTTCGTTGTTAATTTGTTTAACTTATATGCTTCATGAAGGTTGTCAAGGCATTAATGGTCGAATTCCATAGGGACTAAAAAAATATCCTAGACAATTTAGTAGGTTGCCCTACTATGAGCAGCTACAAATTGTGCATTTGTTTGATACAATGCATATCGGAAAGAATATAACAAAAATGTTATGGAAAATATTGGATGAAGGGCATGACAAAGAAAAAATTGTCAAAATTTGTAGTGACATTTAGGAAGTCAATCATGCAATGAAAAATGTCATTCAATTAAATAGCGATGGAGACCAAATTAATATAAGTGCCCTTCCATGGTTATTAACGAAGTAGCAAAGCAATGCTATAAAAGAAGTCATACAAAAAATTTGATTTCTCACAGGATTTGCTGTGAACATGAACAATATCATAACAAAGAAAGGCGAATTTGGGTTAGAGACAAAAATGCATGATTAGCATACATTTATTAAGGTAATTATTTTGGTATATTTTATATATTTGTATACTGCATGTAATTTTCAGTGTATTATGTTTACTAGTTTTGGTAAAATAATGTAAAAGATCATTTTATAATTGTTGCAATACGATCTACCTCTATCTCTCCCAAAAAAATTTCACAACAATAGGTTGTAAGCCTATATCTTCATCTGCACGCAATTCCTTGGCTACTTGTAAGTCCCTATCAAGGGGTTCTTCACATTCATCATTCATCATCTAAGAGACTGTTCTCTGTTGTGATTGTGCTTCATTTTCTCCCACAGATTCTTCTTCAGATGAATCATCCATTTCTTGCAAACCTTTTCCTTTTTTGCTCTAACTCCATGAAATTTTCTATAACCTCATCTCCTTCTTTGTCTTCTTTGTTCTTAAACACATCTTCCTCCAGTATAGGAACATGGGTGTATCCACTAAGGTTTTTCTTTTTCTTACAAGAGTGTATGTACCCTTTAGGGTCATAATTCATTCTTTGTGCATACTCCTTTAATTTGAATTCATCCAACAATGAAAGATAATAAGAGCATTGGTAGTGGGATGTTAGGTTTTTAGGTACATCAATTATAAATTAAGGTTGCATACAACAATAATTAACTAATTATACATCGTTTGTGAATTTCTTTTTTTTTGATACAGTTGGTCGAAAGTGGGATGCACTACATTTGTACATCACAAACAATCTTTATTGGATGACAATATGGATTGAACGATGTCAACAATCCGATCATGCATTAACATGGGAAGGTGTGGCTTCATTGGTTAAAGAAGCTCGTCGTAATGGAGATTCCAATGTTACACCAAGGGAAATTGAGTTAGAATATGGTTTAAGAGATAAATAGGTATGTACAAATATATTAATCACCCATATTATTTAATTATTTTCAATTATATTTATGTATATATATGTTGAGTTTTTTTCTTTGCATACATTCGACCAAGAATAAATATGTTTATCAACTGACAATACAATAATTTTTACATGTTTGACATATTACAAGTGAAACACCACAAGGCTATGTTGTGCAATGGTCATAAATTTTGAATCAAAAAGTTGGATGACACAAAGAAAACTTGTGATTTTGGGATAACTGTAGTCTTTCAAGTGACTAATGTTTCATCTAGAAGCGACATACATCCAAAAGTCTTAGAAAATTGATACTATGGGATTTTGGATGATATACTTGAGTGTGACTTTAAATCCTTCAAATTAGTTTTATTTGTCATCTAATGGTACAAATTACGATTGAATGAAAATGATACCAAGAGAACTCTTATTGAACATGATAATGGATTTACCATGGTTAATACAAGGTCGATCGAGCAAGCTAGAAATGAGTCATATGTTCTTTCAAGCCAATATGAGCAGCTATTTTACTCAGAGGTTCTAGGTAAATCAGGTTGGTCATTTGTTGTTAGACATGATCCAAGAGGAAGGTCGGTAAAGTATAATGTGGTGGAAGAAGAAGATACCAAAGAACTAGAAGATGATGGAGATGATGATCAGGATCAATAGTTAGTTGATGACGTGCCTGACGAAGATGTCAAAGAAGAGGAACTAGATCATGATGGTGTAGGAGTTAATGTTCATGAAGATGATATCTATGTGGATGATGACATTATCAAAACTGATATAAATGATGATGATGATGATATGTCCAATCCTTACAATGTCAAATTTGGATTGGATGATACAAACAAAGTGTTGGATGAAGAAGAAGATCAATGACATTGAAATGTATGATTTATGTGATTATATTATTTATTTGATATTGATTTCTTGATAGAACTATATTTGACTTATATGGTTTGATAATTAATTCATGATATTTTTAATTTTTATGCCATTACATAATTAATTCATGTGCTTTTTAATATTGTTAATTCAAGATGTAGTTACAACTATTGTAGCTCTCCTAGAAATTTCCATATGATCAAATCCTAATT